>VDFB02167630.1:0-18308 GCA_007258455.2 Sequoia sempervirens
GTAACGCCCAAGCAATCATCATTGATTGCAACAACTATGGGGTTACTTAGGCTTGTAGTGATCTAGAGCACCTCTCGAATTCTCTAGGGATCACCAAGATCCATACATACTCTTTAGAAAATATTGTATATTTTGTAGTAGTATAATACACTTTACAAAGAGAGATATTTATAATGCAACATGCCTTAATAAAATAGCTTGTGATTTCTACCATAGCTCCGATAGGTCCACTACAATTTTTGGCAAGACCATAATGTTTGATTTATGTAGCTACTCATAGAATCACTGCAACAGACATTCTATAGTCTTCAAATATAGTAGTCAACAAGGTAACTAAATTGGCTCTTATAAGGATCACAACATGATAGGTCATATGCCACCTCATCAAGAATATGTGAGCAATTGTTTACACTTCATATTTTTTATGGGATGAGAAACCAATTGAGGAAATGGTTCAATTTCCTAACATTCTTTTGATCTCCACGAAAAATCTTTGAAAATAATATACATATCTTTATAAAATAGTTCAATCAATCAATAGGCATAAGAGAAATGGCCATACACCTTACTCAAGGGTATACCATGTATGAAACATATATATGAGTAAAATAAACTCACTATGTATCTATATACCTCTTTGTATCTATTATCTTTAATTATATTAATAATCTTCTACATTGTCATAACTCATCTAGATTCTCATATGGAGAATCATCCACCAAGATTCTAACCTTAGGCCTTAGATGAATAATATTAAAGCAATTTTTTACATCTTGCAAATCTTTTTATATGCAGTTAGAGTACCTAAGCCTCAACATTGAACCTTGAGATCTATTAGACTACTTCCTAACCCATTCTTAAATGGCTAAACCAATACAAGAGGAGATACATGTGATAATTAAAAATTGATATTGAAGAAGCACTTGTGAATCATTTAAAATTCTTGTTCAACCAATTTTAAAAGGTCCTCAAATAGGGGTTTCCATTAGTCCCATTGTCAAGTAGAGCCTTTGGTGGTCAAGTTGCCCCTATCTTCCAAGTAAACCTAAATGTGCCAAAGTTTAAGGGTAAGATTGATGCAAAATTTAGAGCTAACTAGATTAGCCAAATAGAATATTAGTTTTCCATGAACTATTTCATTGATTAGGAAAAGATAAAAATTTCCCTCTTGAAGGTTTCCTTGTCTTTTAAGAAGTGGTAGCAATCCCATAAACTCTTGGAAGAGGAGTAGTTAGGAGGAAAATCTAAATTGACCTAAGAACAACTCCTAGAAGCTTTCGAGGATGAGTCATATCCTTAAGATGTTCATGTTAGCCACTACATGCAGTGGTCATGATTGCGATAGGGACATTATTAGTCTATCCATGAGCTCTACACAAGGCTAAACTCATTTGAGTCAAATCAAAATAGGATACTCAAATTCCACAATAGATTTCATGTTGCAATCTAGTATAGAGTAATCTTAATTAAGATAGAAATGATGGGGAGGCCTATTCTACATGACAAACATTGAGGAGTTGAAGAAGGAGATCAAATGAGAGACAACCAATGCTTCAAAGAAGGCATCAGCTTCAGAAAAGATAAACTAACCAAGATCAATAAGTGGTGTGACAAGCACAAGAGTTGCAGTCATTCTATTATGGAGTGTAAGGCATAGAGGGACATGCTCACATATGGTAGAATTTGGACATGTTGATATCAAGCCCTCAAATATGATCATTGACATTGAACCCAACATTTAAGTCAACATTGCACAACCAAAAACCATCTTACTTCAAGATGCCAAAGCAGAGTGGTTATTTTGGTCACATCTATGGGTGAAGGGGAAGCCACTATACTTCATAATTTATGGTAATAGTATGAAGAATATAAACTCTTGAGAAACTATTGAGAGATTAAAATCTCAACCATGCATCATCCATAGCCTTACAAACTAGGATGGCTTAGTTCTTGCAACACCTTTAAAGTTACAAATGTATCTCTCTAATGTCATTTCACATATTCTACTCATCCTTTTCAAGATGAAACAGCGTGTGATGTAGTGTCAATGGAGATATGTGAAATATTGCTTGGGTGTCTCTACATGTAGTAATATAAATATGTACAACACAAACCTTCACAATGTAGTTATGATCTTTCACAAGCTTGAATCCATCATGTAGATATTTGGGTAGAAACCTTTTTGGGTTTTTAGGTAACAGGTATGCAAGACCTACTATGCCAAGGTGATTTTGTCCTAGCCATCGAGGATGTTGGTGAGTATCCATTATTGGTTGAACTAGTAGATTTGATACTATATTTTGAGGTGTAGTAAATAGGTTAAAAACTAAAACTCAACAAATGGGCTAAGAAACTCATTTGGTTGATCTATGAGAAGATGAATAAATATATCAAGTGGGTTCAAGGGTTCATCAAAATTCCTTAGGGAATTTATAGTTGATTGAATGATTTTGATTCTAGAAATTCCCTTCCTATCTCTAGTTTTATAATTCTATGTAATGTTCAATATTTTGAAGTTTCCTTTGGTTTACCAAGATCTTGTAATTACTTGCCTAGATTTTAGTTTTGGTCATCCTAGTACCAACCTATTGACGGGTATTTTGGCACAGTCAACTTAGGAATAATGATATGTTATATAAATTTCCCCGCCTCTCCTAAAAAGTGACTTGGATTGGGTAAATTTGGATAAAAGTCTCTTCAAGGTCTATATATGTCAAGCCTCGACTCACTTGGACAACTCGAGAGTTTTTGTATACTATTCCATGTCAAGAGGTTTTTAAACTAAATCTTAAACTAAGTTCTTCTCAAGATTTATTTCCATGATATTTCTTTTTATTCAACAAATTAAACTTTTCTTCCCCTTCTATACATACATATAAAATAAAAGTACATAAATATTTTAAAATTAAACAAATTTAATATATATCTCAAATCAAATCACCATAACATTTAAATAAAATAATTAATTATCACCATTTTCTTTTACATAAAACCTACCTATCTAACCACTTGTTAAAATAAATATCAAAGATATTTAGAGGTAGAAAGATAGAAACTAAGCTTTTTAGGAATAACAATTCCATATTCAAAATGTAGATGGAGTAGCCATTTAACCTCTAGCAACAATGTCCATCCTTAATGACTAATTACTATGTCCAATCTTTTAAGAAATGACTAAGACTAAAATTGTGTATTTAAACCACCATTAATCATGCCTAGATTTATTGCGTAAATGACACGTATAGATCAATCATAAAGATTAAAAAAAATGGTACACTAACTATATTGTTTGTTTTGAAAACTAAAAGCATGTAAAACAGGATAGAAATTTAAATCTCTATATTTTATATCTCCTTCACCAACTTCCTCTCTATCTCATCGTCCACATCCTTAAATAAGTTTAAACACTAGGGATCATACAAGCAAATTCCTTAAAAACAAGGTAACAAAGGACAATGAAGGAATACAATGTTTTCTATGACAAAGGAATAGGAATACGGTCTTAGTGGCAGGACACTGAGTAGTGCACTCATTCCCCGTTCCTCTCAATATGTTCCACAAATATATACCCAAAGGCGTACGAGTCACTTCAAGAATATTGTCATAAATTCCTCATTTAATACCCTCAACTAAGTTATATTGTAGCGTTAATTTCTTCCTTGATGAATGTCGATTCATTTCATTTATCCTTGGAAATGTGGGCTACATTATTCATTTTCTCTAATTAGAGAACTACCTATTTCTACCATGAATTTTATGGTGGCTTTGCTTTATTCGTTTGCTAGAGATTCTATTTTCTTGATAAAATCCTTCTTGAAATATGTGAGTATAGTATCAAAACACAGTGCAACAAACTATTCTTTATCATTTAGAACCTACTTTTATCCAAGGATATTCCTTTTTCCACAGCCTCTTGTTAGAGTTAAAAATTACTTATTTCATTTTCAAAGTTTTTAATTAGTTTTGTGAAGAAATTGGAAAGCACACTACAAATTATTATATATATATAGCTTCGATGCTAGCTTTCATCTATTTGACAAGTTTTATCTTGTCTAAAATTTCTTTATTTTTTTTATTTTTCTTGTTTAAATTGTTTAATGTCTTATCAATATATCATTACATTTACTTGGTATACTTCAATTCTAGGTACACTTACTTCAAATTATAAATAATGTTAACTATCACAACTTTTGGCACACATCCATGACAACACTTTTCTTTAATACCTTATTCTATTTAATCAAATGTTTGACCTATTCCATGACCATATCTAACATTTTTTAAGTGCATACTTTGTTTCTTTTAGTCCCTTCTACATCTTAAGTACAAAGAATAATTCTTGTTATATATTTAGAATTACTCCTCCTAACAACTAATTTCTTCTTTTTAGCATTTTCTTCACTATAACAATGCTCTTGGCACAAACAACCTTTGAAGATATATCTTTTGTATTTTATTCTTGCCTTTATTTTACTATCTAATTCTTAGTTAATGTTTCTAGAGTTGGCATTGTTTCTATGATAATACCTAAGGTAGATTAAATATTACTATCACAAAGGATTTTCCTAGTATTTGTTGGTAGGGATCTAAATGGAGAGAACTTGTAGTAATGATAGTTTACATGACAAACAAAGACACAAACATATGACTCGTAATTCTATCTTATATGGAAGTTGACATTGAAAGCAATGCATCGATTAATAAACTTGAAATAATAGGCATATCATAAGTTGAAAGCACATTATCTTTTAACACTTCTAGTGAAAGATAATGATTAGTATTTACTAACTTCATTGATTGACTTTGATCATTTATAGATAGATTAGGGAAGCTAGTCATCTAAGTAAGTAAGAGATTTACAATCCTTAAATGAAACAATCTTACTAACTAGACTTCCAACCTTAAAAAACACTTGCCACATGAGACTTAACTATGGAATCAACATGAATAATTAAAATATTAATATATGATGTAATAGGGGAAATGTCTGAACTAACAAGAACACGTGACACAATATCCACAAACTTACTTAGCTCACTCTCCTCTAGAAATTTGATACTTGGTGCATGGATTACTATTGATATAGCTTCCAAAGTAACTTTATCAAGAGTCCTTAAAGGTGAAGTATCTTTCAAAGAAACTTCTCCAGTTTCAATCCTCCCTTGATTTGGCAATTTATATGCACATTTATCATGCATTTATTCCTTGTTACAAAATCAGCACATCTTTTGAGAATATTTTATAGGAACACATAAGCAAGGAAGCATCTCTTTTATGATTCTTACTACATAATGACACCTCTTACCAATTTTATTTTATATAAATTTCATGGTTCCCATTATCATTTTTTCACATTTTCATTGATGATGATTTTTTTCTATGATGGTTATAAGATATCTGATAGTTACAATGCTTACATCTTAGAATTTTTTGCTAATCCAAGTTTCTTATGTTTAGGTTACTTGTCCTTATATTTTATGCTAACATTTTCAAAATGATTATGGTTTTTCTTAACACTTACCATGATGACATCTCACATATAATTTGTGTTTACATGATTCTATATTTAACACTCATGATTTTTTTCTCATGTTGTTTCGTAACTTTGCTTGGGGCCAACATTGAAGCCAATATAATATTATGACTCTTTTGTGCTTTTGTGACATCATAATATACATTACAATAGAGTGAGTTAAGTGAAATCTTATGCATTGGTTGTGCTTTCATACTTATATATTATCTAATATCTTCCAAAGTAATTACATGTTAAGCATGCAACTAATCATTGGGAGCATATAAGGTTGCTAATGCCATTTGTTTGGATTTTGATCATGAGGACCATCACAAGATTATTTAGTGTTATAGTTACTAAGTGTAGTATCACTTTAGCTACTTCTAAAGTATCAAATTTGCTATTGTTGGGTAGTATTCCATTAGTTGTTCCTCAATGGTATCCTATGATTATCAAGTGTATTATAACTTTAGATGCTTATGTATTATTATGCTAGTTATCTACAAGTAGTACCCTTTTGCTTTTGTATAGATAGTTAGCAATTAAATGGTTTATCCCTATTTTGAATGCTTTATAGATGTTACTCATTTGATCTTCCTCTTTTGCATTTGTAGGTTTTAGATGGAGTACTCATTACAAGGGAGCAAGTACTAAAGTGGCATTTACATCCATAATTGTATACCTAATATGATAGCGTAAATATTTACTTACTACGTTGGTTGCTTGTTGATACTTCAACATGTATTCTCATGGTAGTTCACATCCATGATAAAGTTGGGGGAGGAGGAGGTACAAAATATAATGGCGAGAATTGCATAACTTGCAATTTTTCCCATTATTTTGAACTCACTTTGGTTAAGTTAGCCTTTATATAATGACAAGTGTACAAGTGACATAATTTTTGTTAAGAGTTGACACAACCTAATCCATGCCTATATCCATCTCCACTTATTCTTAGGAATTAATTGTAACCCCTCTATTAATCCTTTCCTCGTCTAGGGTTAGATTCATAGTTGTGCAAATGACCTTGGTTAGATGTGCAAGTGCACAAATGATGTGTGAACTTTTAAATTTAAACGAAAACTTTGGACCCATTTATTTAACCTTGACTTAACTATTATTTGTCAACTTAAATTGCAAAAATATTTTATTTACATCCTTGGAGTTGTATTCAAGGGGCCAACCCTAATTCATTCGCACATTTTAAATCCAAGGTACATTAAAAATGTCTCCTACACACATTAAGGAGCATCAAAGTGTTTCCGTGTGACATCAACACTCTAGGCAATACTATATGATTTCTTTTCTTAATCTTTGTACAAAGTTACTAGTTTGGCATCCTTATGGGTTTTGACATAATATTCCTTTCATCTGCAAACTATCCACCACAAAACCTAGTTTTTTATGCAGGTTTAGACATAGAGGGGAAAATTTTCACAAATTAAATGCATGTAGAAGGATCAAATCCACAATTGTGGACTTGATTCTATAGTTGCATAGGATTGTTCTACATAAAACATTACCAATTTTGATGTACTTTATAGACTTTTCATATTATTTTATAATTACAATGAATTTATTTGTAACACTTAGTAGAGTTGAATTCTACATCAAATTAAGAGCTAAGTATTTAATTTAACATATTTATCAATCTCAACTCTTACTTCCATGATATTTGTTTTTGATAAGGTAAGTAAGGTTTTGAAAGGACCAAAACCTTTTACAAAGCTAGGAAAATAATACTTCCAAAGAGCAAAGTCTCAAACTTTGCAAGCAAAATAGAGAAACAACAACAACAGAACCACCACAAAAACACAACAAAAATAAACAACACCTAGTCACTAGATAACTAGGAGTGACAAAACACTCAGAATCAACAACAATCTTGAGTCAAACAAACTAACAACCCATTCCAGGCACCAAAACCAAAAGTGACACAACCCTTATGACCATCAATAGTCCTAAGTCAAGTACAAAGAGAGCAAACTCTAAAAGGTTGCATGAAACAACCAAGCCTCAAATCACCTGCAATAGTTGGACTATAGCAGACCTTCCACTCAAATTAGTCAAAATTGAGCCTAACATATCCCCATCACAAGAGGGGTAAACATCACCATTTATTGTAGAGATACATTCTTCAAATTGCACCAACCAACCAGACACCAACCCTGAGACCA
Source organism: Sequoia sempervirens (assembly GCA_007258455.2). Classification (NCBI taxonomy): domain Eukaryota; kingdom Viridiplantae; phylum Streptophyta; class Pinopsida; order Cupressales; family Cupressaceae; genus Sequoia; species Sequoia sempervirens. Next base: position 7,690 of record VDFB02167630.1, read on the forward strand.
CCTCAAAAGGATGGGGCTCCCCTCTATAGGAGAGGAAGAAGTGGGGCCCAAAACTACCAGAGAGACCTCTCTCTAGAGCAAGCACACACCACCTCGATAGGGACCAACAAAGGAGAGAAGCACTTCCCACCATCTCTACAACCTCCAACTCCACCTTAATAGGAGAGGGATCCACCTTAATAGGAGCAATATTCACCTCTATTGGATACAGTGTTTGTAGAACATAGTAGCAAGCACGAACTCTAGTAGAACAGGTAAACACCTCCTCCCAAGGCATCCAGATAGAAGGAACAATGGGAAGGACAACAACCTCCCAGCCAACAACATAATCAGCCCAAAATATCGTATAACCATCCATTTCTTCCTCAAAAAAGTACCATCCACCACAAGGAGCAACCAACAAACCAAGGGAACCCCCACAAATAAAACACCCACAACAGGCCACAAAGGAACCCTTTCCAGGCAAAAAAATCCCTCAAATTGAACAAGGCATCTCCAAGCCACGCCACAGTAGCAGGTAACCAAGAGAGAGGCCAACAACACCCCAACAAGGTAGAGATCCCTCCCCCAACCAAGCGCCAAACCAACCACTTCCATCGACCAAGAAGCCTTTTTGAAGCACAAAACCCACCACCACGAACTAGGGTAGGGCCTTTTGAACAACCAAGGAAACTTACTAAAAGATCCCACTCTCCTCAAACTGGTAGAGGAACAGGATGCACCGGAGACTCCAAAAGACTTAGGGCACCACCAGCCGAGCACAAGCACCAAAGGAAAGGAAAATAGGAGAGAGCACAGCCAAACCCCCATCTCCAGCGAAGAGCAAAGCACCGAAACACCACCAACGGCCACAAAACCCAAGCCCCTAACAAGGAGAAATAGAGGTTGCAGCACCACACTATAGCACATCCACCCCACCAAGGAGAAAGGCAGCCCACAAGCATTCTTAGGAAGGAAACCCACTACAGAACTCGAGCCCAGATAGAGGAGAGACCACAAACGCAAAACCAAAAGACAGAGGTTAGATGAGCACCCCTCTAGAAACATAGCTAACGGACAATAGCTAAGTCCTGGAGAGGTTCCATGATATTTGTTTATTAATATCGTTTAATTAATTTATTTTAAGAATTCATGTAGAAAAATATTTTATTTCTTATAATGATGAGACAATGCATTTATGACATTCATGTAAATGAAAAATGTCATTGTAAGAGTGTGTGGTATGCAGTTTTATATATTGCACATACTTAACTTGAATGCTCATATCTACCCATTATTGCAATGTGTTTTATTGCACATGTCACTCAACATACCCATGCCTTTATTTCTTATTTTCATTGTGCAACTCTTGTAAAAATATGGTGTTGGTCTTGTTGAATTTTTAACAAATTTTAAATGATATTGTAGCAAAAATTATACATATAAAGATAGTAGTAATGTTACTTTTAAAAAAAAAAATTATCTATTCATAATTTCCCTTCAAATGCTAAGACATACTTTATATTTTAAAAATATATCATAAATTATATATAACTAAATCCCTTCAAAAACAAATACTCTTGTCAAAAACATCCTCTTCCATATAAAAATTCAAATTATATTTTATAATAAAAATGAAAATATGGGCATATAGTCATTTGTTGGTGTAATATTTTATTCACATTGGATATATCGTATCTTGTATGATATTGCACCTAATTAATAAATTTACTTAAGACAATAAGGATATTTAATTGTTCCAACCTAAGTATCTAATAATGACTTGTGTACACCTTGACTTGAGGTACACAAGTTTCATCACTACCTCATCAACTCTTGATTAATGGTTGTCATTCACTGAAGACCACCTCTATCTTAGTCAAGTTTAATGAATTGATCCATTGATTGACAATTCAACTCTTGAATTCTTAATTAGACTAAGTTAACTCACCTCTCAATTGAGAGTGATCGAGAGTTGACTCACACATCTTTGACTTGTCATCTCCTTGATGCATGCATCCAAGAGGCCTATATATTTGTATGTTACACATTATAACTTTGTCTTAGAATATTGAATATAGAATAAAATTTATATTAATTTGGATTTGTGATTAGTTTATAGGCATTTGGTCTTAGGTTGATTTCTCATTTATGCAAAATTTTAACATGGTATTAGATTGATGATGTCCTAAACTTGGTCCATTTTTAGGATTAAAGATCATTGTTGATCTTGACAAGTTGAGTATCCTCTTCTCTTGCATTGAAAGATGACTTGGAGAATTAAACACTCAAAAGGAATACTAGATTTGGGGTTTTTATTGTGGTTTTTTTGTAGGTAGTTTTTGAAGCATTGAGTTCACAACACCTGAGCTCACCATTGAATTCACAACACTTGAGAAAGTTAGTTTTACCTTTTGAAGCACCCAAATTGGATGTTGGAGGCCAAATTTGTAAGGGCTTGAAGTTGGGAGGTACATTTTAGTTCTAGTAGGTACCCGATCTTTCAAAGAAATTTGGGTCAAATTTGACCCTACAATCATGCTAAAAGGCCCAAGAACCTAAAGATCAACTATCTCATCAAAATTGAAACTTTTTCTCAATCTCATACTATTTTTAGCCTCTATCATATAGGTTGTATGATTGTCAATTATTTTTCTAAATTATGATGTAGTATTATGTAGGCTTATGATTGCATACTACCACTAAGAACTATAGTAATGGTGCTTGTACCACCACCATCACTAGTAGCAATGACAATAACAACCACCTTGCCACCAACCCCTTGCTCCCTCATCTCTATAATTGAGCCACCTCATCATTCCCTCTGCATGTGAAAACCACTAGTTTCATCATGAAAGTGGTTCTCCACAAAAAATAAGTAGTTTTCAGTTTTAAAAGAGCAATATTAGTGTGTAGAAGTAATTTCTTAGAATTTTGTTAGCAATTTGGATTCTTTTTGGTGTGAGGGAATATTATAGAGGAATTTTAGAGTAATATTCGTTGAAAGAGTATGATGTTAGTGATTTCTTCCCCTTTCCTTGATCATTTTGATTTTTGGTGCCAAACTTAGAGGTCTCATTTGTTCTCATTTTTGCTCTTTTTCTGAGCAGTTTTTTGTTATGGGCTAATTTTTTAAGAGCTTTGTAGTGGTGCAAATGTTTCCTAATTTTCGTGTCTATTTTTTCTAAAAATTATAGATTCTCATAAGTGATGCTAAGTAGTTCTCATTTTTTATAGCTTTTAGGGCTTTGTTTGAGCTCATAAAATAATATTTTTGGATATATTTTTTGAATTGCATAATATTTTTTGTACTTCTTATTCATGCAATTTGGTCTATCATACCAAAAATTATAGTTTCATCTATATGGCCTATTTTGACATTTGTAATACATTGAGATCAATACCATTTCATTGATTTGGCTAGTGGTTGCAATCACAGTAATTATAAAGCGCCATCATCATAATTTACTTTAGAATATCTCATAATTATGTGAATTTGGAGGGCCACAATCTTATAGTTTTACATTTACTTTACTAGTTTCAATGTTGAGTAGCCCTAGGGAGATAATCATGTATCTCACTCCCTTTTTTCCATTTGAGTATTCTTCATAACACTCCTAAAACATGCAAGTTCAAATATAATTACTATGAAAAGAAAAATTATGATAAAAATTAATATCTGTATAGTCATAAAATTGCACCCCTCACAATTTCACATACATTCTTGCATCTGCTTTAGTGTGCACTCCCTTAGCATCTTGAGTACACTCATTTTAGCCCCTGCATTAGCCTTTTTCCTCTCAAGATTCTCCAGCGCCCCTTTTTAGCAGCTACCCTCATGCATTAGCCCTACATCGGACTTTGGGATTTTCCTGCACATGTTTTGTAGTGTGACATGTCCAGATGCTAATGCAGTGTGTGGACGTTCGCGCGTTGCACTAGCGTCCTACGACGTTTCAACTCACAAACGATTATTTTCGAGCATGCTTTCCACTTGTCACCTTCTTTGGTTGGTGGTAACAGCTCGAGATGCTTTGTAACCATCCAAGAAGCTTCATTTTGCTTCTTTTCTCTCTTTAAAAGATGTCCTTTCACTTCATTTGCAATTCTTCCTCCATTTCTAGTTCCACTCTTCTACTTCTAGCTTACTTTGGCTCAATCCTTCTACACTTCAACTTTTGCTTGCATAGCTTCATATAGCTTATTGTAGCAGCTTCAAGCTCTCTCAAGCTCCCTTTACAACACTCTTTGCAACTCTACTTCCCTTGCTTCATGCTTGTGAGCATCTTGGGGATTTCATATCCCTTATCTACTAAATATTTACTTTGTGATACAGGTCTTCCTCCTTGAGCGGGGATTGCTTTTATCACCTCTTTTGTGATACGGGCTCTTACCCTCGAGCAGGGTTTTCTTTTATCACTCCTACTTGGTGGTGCAGGTTCTACTCCTAAGCAGGTTTTGCTTTCACCACACGCTTCATTCATTTCACTCTTTCTCTTTATATTCTTGGTTGTCCATGGAGGTGGGAACACCAAAACGAGTGTTTGACTGAGGCAAACCCTTATACAGCCCCAACATGTTCTCTAGATCTTACAAACGTGGGTATTGAAGATATCTACTAGTTGGAGGCTTCATCACTCACATGGTTGTATGTATTTCCTTTCTTCTTTTGATTATTGCTATTTCACTTTATTTCATTTCTATCACTTTCTATTACTTTACCACATTCCATAATTTCTCAATAATCAGAGTAGAAGTGGTCCTTTAGGCATTCTTTGTGACATTCTCGCTTTTTGGTCCATATAAGATGCCAACGTGCCTTTGGGACACTAGCGCGGTGCGCTATTGTCTATATTCTGCGTTGACATCCTTTGGCTAAGAGCTTGTCAGTTTGTCCAAAAAATCTTTGACCTGCTCTTTCGAATTCTAAAACTATCATCAATGATTCTTGAGGTAGTTGAGGGAAGTTCGCCTTGTGAGGATCTTTGAATGAAGAGAACTCGTGAGTAGTGAATCCCCCTCTTCTACATTTTGGTGAACCTGACGTGAAGAGAAAATCTTTCAAAAAACTAGGAATTTATTTACCCCTACTTGGCAGGGTCATAACTTTTGACTCGGTGCTCAGAATTCAGAACCGTTTGCACCATTGGAAAGGTCTCCTAGAGAACTAGTTTTGTCATTAAAATACTAGTGCCTTTGGCGGTTGAATTTTAGAAACCGACGCAAGTTCCGACCCCAAATTCTACTCCGGAGACCTCCAAGTACGCGATTTACTAAAACATAGAAAATATCAAAAAAATCATAATGAATTCAATATCTTCTTTTATTAGTTCAGTATCTAATTTTATTCAAACTATTAATGATGTTCCATTTAATGCATGTGATGGTGACTTGGCTTTTCCCATGTCACTTGGTATCTTTGATCCTTCTCATGAGAATCCTCTTGCTTCAAAGGATATCTTATTGCAAGAAGATGAAATCATTGATACCTTTCTTAATATTACTCTACCTTCTATTCATTCCAATGTGCTCTCTTTTGGAGATGATGCATTTATGAATGATGAATCTACCCCTCATTCCAATGCACTCTCTCCTAGGAACGTTGCATTTGTGAATGATGAGCCCTATCTTTGTTCCAATGCACTCTCTTCTAGAGATGATGCATTAGTGAATGATGAATCTTTTCATCCCAATGCACTCTCTTCTAGAGATGTTGCATTAGTGAATGATAAATATTGTCTCCATTCCAATGCACTCTCTTCTAGAGATGGTGCATTAGCGAATGATGAACCTCCTTCCACATTTGATTCTCCCTGGATCAATGTTGAGAATGTTTCTTCGAATAATTATTCCACATTTGATCCTGTTTGGATCAATGTTGAGAATATGTCATCAAATAATTGTTCTACTAGTTGTGATGATTCTCTAAATGTAATATGTGTCTCTTTTTCCCCTGAAAGGCCTAAGAGACTGGTCATTTGCGTGACTCCAGCTAGTTCTTCTTCTAAAAGGATTTGTTCTATTGATGGTGTTCCATTTGATGGTGGTTCTCCTGATCTTCCTAAGGCTCCCTGTTATAGAGCCTAAGCCCATACTCATGAGAGTAAGATAAATAAACAACCAAGTCTTCCTCGAGCACCTAAACCTACAACTAAAGCACCTAGTGATTGTGATCTTATCGAGCAACTTTGGGTTACTCCGGCTAAGATCTCACTGTGGGACTTGCTTCAGTTTGCTCTGGTTTATCAAGGTATGCTTCAAGAAGCCTTGAAAAATATCCTCTTGCCTTCTTTTGCTAGGCCGACAGATGCTAATGCATTGATGGTGTATATTCATGCGGATTCACCGAATATTACTTTCTATTTGTAGGAACTCCCACCTCCAGAAGCACAAAAACAAGCAGATCCTCTAATGATTATAGTCAACATTAATAAAATCGACATTAGACGTACTCTGGTTGATGTCGATTCAGCATTCAATGTATGTAGCATCGATCTATTGCCTAAGATTAATATTGATTCATCTTCTCTTAATGATTCTTTTGCTATCATTTATGGGTTTGATAATGTTGGGCAACAAGCTCTAGGTACAATAGTATTACCTCTACAGCTCAGACCCGTTATTGTACCCACCCTTGTACATGTTATGCCAGAAAAATTATCATATAACCTTCTCCTTGGTAGACTGTGGATTCATGCTATGGGTGCAGTCCCATCTACCTTGCATAAATCTATCAAGTTCATTGCTAACAATAAAGTAGTCATAGTCAAGGCTGACCCTGATGCTATGCACTTATGTGAGATGGCAGCAGTTGGTCAGGTCTCAGTTGTGCCTACTGTTATCCCTTTGGTGTCATCCAGTTTGTCGATGTTTACTCCAACAATACCTACTACGAAGGATACTCTTGAGATAAATGTCCCTAAGGAAGATCCTTCTGAAGCAAGAAATCTTAAGTCTACTCTTTCCATCTCTTCTCAAAAGAATGCATGTCTTGGTGATGATTAGGGTTCTCTAGACTTTACGGATTCCTTCATTCAGGAATATAAAATCGACCCAATCCACTTAGACCTTCTAACAACATCATCCACACCCGCTATCATAGATGGTCGTTCTCCTATATCACAGGGTGGCATGAGTAATAATTGTAATGTTCTTAGTGTTGATCCTCCTTTTGAGGTTCAGATGATTACGCTTCCGCTAAAGAAGATAATGTTTACATTCATGTTAAAGAGGATGATGGCGATCCCATGGAGGAGTGTAATCCCCATTGTTGTGACAAAGCTCTTTATGAGGATCCTCCTTCTGTTCAAGATTTGCAAACATGTTATGGCCCCGACTTTAAGCTTGTTTCTAAATATGGTTATGAGCGTAAAGGTTGTGGGCATAACAAACAAGGAATTTAGGTTCCTATAGAATTCACACCTCGTAAGCATAATTTGGGACTTGGTTGCTCGAAGGAATGATCTAACAAAAGCCATGGTAGAGTGACAAGAATTCTTCTCAACCTCGTTCTGTTGGAAAGATTCTTCCTCCATTGTCTTCTATCTTTGTGCCTTCTTCTTCTTTTGAGTAGTCAAACCTTCCTCCTCAAGAGAAAGGGTAACTTCATGCTCCTCATTCTTTGTCTAAGAAAGAGTATATTTTGTTGCGGCTTCTAAAAGCCCGCTTGATCACTCTTCCTTCTCCTACACACAAGAAATATCATGAACATGATAAACACTCTTTCTATGCATACCATCAAGTGCTTGGGAATTCCACTAGTGAATGCAAGGCCTTGAAAGAAAAAATACAACTTTGTGATTCAAGTTCCATCGAACTCTCGTTTGATTGATGCAATTTCCTTTTCTTTGCATGACAAGTGATATCGAGGTTCACCTCTATCCTGCATGTTCTAAGAATCTTGCATGGTTCTACTCCCCTGTATGCTGGGGGCAGTGATAACTTGTTTCGGAGATGTGTGTCCTTGTTAAGGACCCCCTCTCTTCTCCCTATTTTTCAATTGAAGTGTCCCTTGAGTGGACCCCCTCTTCCTTTTGAAGGGTTCTTGAGGGACCCCCTTTGAAAGTCTTTATCTCAAATGAATTCTTTCGTGTCTAGCTTGGGGGAAGCCTGACTAGACCTATTTCATATCTTCGTGTCTAGCTTGGGGGTAACCTGACTAGACCTTTTTCATATAGTCGTGTCTAGCTTGGGGGCAGCCTGACTAGACCTATCTTTTATGTGACTGTCTTACAAAGTAGCTTGTAGCAGCCACAAGATTATCTGATTTGGCTTGCTCTGTAGGACTGAGAACCTATAGAACTCCTTTATATCCTTATTTGGTGATACGGGTTTTCCTCCTTGAGCGAGGATTTCTTTTATCACCTATCTTTGGTGATACGGGTTTTCCTCCTTGAGTGGGATTGCTTTTATCACCTATCTTTGGTGATACAGGTTTTCCTCCTTGAGCGGGGATTACTTTTATCACCTACCTTTGGTGATACGGGTTTTCCTCCTTGAGCGGGGATTGCTTTTATCACCTATATTTGGTGATATGGGTTTTCCTCCTTGAGCGGGGATTGCTTTTATCACCTATACTTCGTGATACAGGTTTCCCTCCTCGAGTGGGGATTGCTTTTATCACCTATATTTTGTGATACGAGTTTTCCTCCTCGAGTGGGGATTGCTTTTATCACTCTTGCATTCATTTCATTTTTTATCTCTTAACTTGTATATACCGGATCAAAGATCTGTATCTTCTTCATCTTGTGTATATACCCTTCCTCTCTTCATTTTAGAATTCTTCTATTTTTTAATTTGGGGATGACGCATAGTACTAAGACAACCTTTCATATCAAGGTCTCTTTCACTTTGCTAAGTCAAATCCTTTAGCTTTTTGTGTTCTAACATTGTTGTCTGGTGCAGGTCTAATACATTTGTTTTGCAGGTCTTCAACCTAGGGGCATGCTTCCTTGATTCAAAGAGTTATCTACTCCCTCTATAGTATCCTTTTTGGAATATGATGTTATTTATGTTTAGTATATTTCCTTTAGCGCACATATTAATGTAGATTCATATGCCCGCTAAAGTGGGGGCAAAATGTATAGTCATAAAATTGCACCCCTCACAATTTCACATACATTCTTGCATCCGCTTTAGTGTCCACTCCCTTAGCATCTTGAGTAGGCTCATTTTAGCCCTTGCATCAGCCTTTTTCCTCTCAGGATGCTCCAGTGCCCCTTTTCAACAGCTACCCTCGTGCATTAGCTCTACATTGGACTTTGAGATTTTCTTGCACGTGTTGTTTTGTAGTGTGACATTTCTGAACACTAGCATGTCACGCGGAAATCCAAATTCTATGTTGGCATCTTACAATGTTTCAACGCTCAAATGATCATATATTTGAGCATGCTTTCATCTTGTCACCTCCTTTGGTCAGTGGTAATAGCTCGAGATGCTTTGTAACCGTCTAAGAAGCTTCTTTTTGCTTCTTTTCTCTCTTTAAAAGATGTCCTTTCACTTCATTTGCAACTCTTCCTCCATTTCTAGCTCCACTCTTCTGCTTCTATCTTACTTGGCTCTAGCCTTCTACACTTCAACTTTTGCTTGCATAGCTTCATATAACTTGTTGTAGTAGCTTCAAGCTCTCTCAAGCTCCCCTTACAACACTCTTTGCAACTCTACTTTCTTTGCTTCATGCCTATGAACATCTTGGGGATTTCATATCCCTTATCTACTAAATATTTACTTTGTGAAACGGGTCTTCCTCCTTGAGCGGGGATTGCTTTTATCACCTCTATTGTGATACGGGTTCTCCCCCTTGAGCAGGGTTTGCTTTTATCACTCCTACTTTGTGGTGCAGGTTCTACTTCTAAGCGGATTTTTCTTTCACCACACACTTCATTCATTTCACTCTTTCTCTTTATCTTCTTGATTGTCCGTGGAGATGGGAACACCAAAACGGGGGTTTGACTGAGGCAAACCCGTATACAGCCCCAACATTTTCTCCAGATCTTACAAACGTAGGTATTGAAGATATTTACTAGCTGGAGGCTTCATCACTCGTGTGGTTGTAAGTATTTCCTTTTTTCTTTTGATCATTGCTATTTCACTTTATTTCATTTCTATCACTTTCTATTACTTTATTGCATTTTGTAATTTCTCAATAATCAGAGTAGAAGTGGTCCTTTAGGCATTCTTTATGACATTCTCACTTTTTGGTCTGTACAAGACGCCAACGTGCTTCTGGGACACCAATGAGCCATGTTGTTGTCCGTATTTTGTGCTTACGTCCTTTGGCCGAGAGCTTGTCCTTTTGTCCATAAAATCTCTATGACCTAGTCTTTCAAATTCTGAAACTCTCATTGCTGATTCCTGAGGTATTTTAGGGAAGTTTTCCCCTTGAGGATCTCTGAATGAAGAGAACTCATGAGTAGCGAATCCCCCTCTTCTACAATATCTTCTAAAGAAAATTGATGAACTAAAGCAACTTCTTAAAGATAATCATTTTTGTTCATTAGATTCTTTTAATCCAACATCAACAAATATATCGAGTGTTCATACTCAAACATCTTGTGTGGACACATCATTCGATAATGAGTAATGTAATCATATGGTATGTATTTTGATCTCCTCTCCATCAATTGTTGTTACATTTGAAT
>VDFB02167631.1:0-16266 GCA_007258455.2 Sequoia sempervirens
TGCTTAGGCAACTTGGAATAGTGGGACTTGGGCTTCTCCAGCCAGGAGTTGATCAACTGCTACGATTTCATAGTTTGGTCATCATAGAACACTTGAGCTACCTCAATGGTGAATCCCACCACATGAGACCGGTCTGGCATGTCAAAGGTTTGGGAAATGGAGACCGGATTGAGATTGGAAACAACTCTCCCCTAAGGCCAAATAATCCTATGTGTATCTTGATGATAGCGCCTAGCGCACTCAAGGACCAACTCATAGCATTGCACTGTAGAAGGGAAACCAGCAACATGTGACATTCCTGACTCCATCATCCTTATAGTCACCAAAGGAGGATTCTCAACTGCCATTATTTCTTTAAATTCCTCATAGTCTCGGAGGCCAACATTTGTATCAGTGACTTCTGACCACACAAAAGTGATCTTACTCTTAGGGACCTTGCTCTTGATGTCCAGCTTAACCCTCTCTACATTACTCAATGAAGAAGCAGATGTTGCTTTGCTTGATTCAGCCTACACTCAACATGAAAACATAATAAAAACCACAAGAAAGCAAGGTTAATCCATCAAAACACCATTAGAATGCATCTTATATAGTCAAGGTGTTATTAAAATTCATATAAAATGACCATAATAAATTTTGGGTTTCAAGACTATCTGCAGAATCTAAGCCAGACAAGAATTGCGGGAAATTCTAGACCAATCGGATTCCAACGGAATAACCAAGAAACACCTACTTAATCATAAAACTTGATCATTTTCCATCAATAAATTTACATGGGAGATCCAAATATGACATGAAATAATCATCAAATGCATCATAAATTGTAAACGAATCCAATTATTTCATGTTTCTTTTCGTTTCATCAACTTTTGGGAAAATCCGCCATAGAAAAATTCCCCCAAAAAATGAGCCAGAGAGGAGACTTCGAAAAAATCAAGGAAACGTCAGATTTCAGAGAAATCTAGACATGACAGATATCCATGGTATAGGAAAAATTCTGGACTAATGGAGATTCTCGAAACAAAAGTTTCGACAAGAGTTAATCATTTTTCCGAGAAGTCTCAGCGACTTCCGGGAGTCTCGTCGAAGGAAGTCACTAGGATGGGCTTCGCTAAGGCTTAGTGGTTTTGGTGAAATGTCCTGGCAATCAAATGCAAACCCACGAAGGGCTTCGGTGAGACACATGATGACCTACATGACATCTCACTGAGCTTGAAGGGTTACAGCGACTAAAAGAATAGAGGTTGATGAAAACAAAAGTGTTCGGTGGGAGGTCTTATTGAAGGACGGATGTCTTGGTGAAGCATAATGAATATCGGTAAAGCTACTGGATCCCGCCATGACCTTTTGGTGACTAGGGCTTCTCTGGCCGAAAGCGAGTATGAACAAGCATTTCGATGAGACATATTCTCGTGGGGTAAGGTCTCAGTGAAAGCAAAGGTCTCGCCGACTGATATGCATAAAGGATTTCATCGATGTAAAAATGATAGTGTCACAGTGTTCCAACGTGAACCTAGGAAGAACACTTCGGCGAACCTCAAGGTGGTCGATATGATATCTCAACGATCTTGAATGGTCACATTGAATAAAATTTGGAAGGGATGGATTATCCCAGACTGCGACGCTGAGCCACGACTATGGATTTTGAAATTTTTAACTTAGGGCAAGTCGAGGACGGACCTTTCATGAATTTTCTTCACATTCTAGGTCAATCCTAAGATGAAATCACCTGACATGGCACTATCCTAGGTCTAAAAACCCTACACATCCACCATTAGTGCACATGCACATTTAGAATTTAGTTGTTTCAACTGTTAAGTCATCACTGGGGTTTACTAATTAATCTCAGGCAAGATTCATTAAAATGCAAATGGACACATGAACTCAAAACTTGCCTGGGAGATGAAAAAGGATGCAATATTGAACAACCCTAGCACGAAATAAACAAATACACCAAAACTGAAATCCCACAAGCCCTCACAATATCAATGTGCCATTCATAATTCAATTCAAAGCAGAGCAATCAGACACATACCATTATAAATTGGGAATTGATTTCAGAAGTAGTAAACGCAAAGCTCAAGGGTGTCCACCACGAACAAAGGCGATGACGCATAAGAAATCACCACCAAATCAAGCAAGTCAAAGCCAAATGTCCCAAAACAAAGCCAAAATCTCAAAGAACAAACTCTAAGGATGTGGCTCCCAACTCAAACAATAGAAAATAGTGAGCATAATGGCACAAAAGTTCTCTGAATCAAGTTAAATACATTTCTCAGAACACGCATGGAGCCATTAATGCAGTCGATAAGATAGCTAGAGAAGGAACTTGGGAATTAGACGGTAGGGTGGAATCCTTGAAAATATGGCCCACACGGAAATCTACGAAGATCAAAAATCCCTAAATAACAAGGGTCCAGCTGGAGTCCAAGCAGGATCCGGGAAAATCCGACCAGGGCAGAAAATCTCGAATCCTAAAAAAAGCTTAAAATTCATCAAAAACCTAGGATTTTCAATGAATAACCTAGGGAAAACACTAAGGCATTCAAAATAAACAATTTAAACACATGCCTAGGTCATACAAAACCTCAGAAGAAAGGGCCAAAACACCAAAATCGAAGTGAAAGATGGTCCCTGCATACAACAGGGCGTGTGTGCAAAAAAATTGCACAACAAATGGTGACTTCTGATGGGAGAATGCTCCAAAGGATTTGATGATGAACAAGAATCAAGAACCCATAACCTCTAGTTTCAATCTCACCATCAAACAATCAACTCAAAATGGAAAATTTAAAGAATCAGAACCAAAGGATAGATCAAACCTTTCATAAACTAAAAATCCAAGTGTGTGCACATGAGTTCATTTCCCTCCTTAAGTTACTATAGGAACCAAGTTCAATCAAGTCAGCCTATGTAAGGATTCTAACTTCAAAAGCAACCTGGATAGGGCCTCGCTGCCATTCAGGCGTCCATAGCCCCGACGAGGTTATTGTTGTGACTCTCCTGAACATAGCTCTACTACCAGTCAGGCGTCCATAGCCCCGGTAGAGATATTCAAGTATCCCTGGTAAGTTGAATTTATTCTTTTGATAGTCAATATTTCACTTTTCTTTCTTTTGATATTCTTTATATGTCATTTTCATTTCAACTTGTGGACAATGAAGTTCACACTCAGGGCTCAGAACCATAGTGGCGCTGAAGCAGAAATAGGATTTTTCACTTGACAAGACTTCACAAGGATTCCTATAGTGACATCAGGGTTCTTAAGATATATGATGGATATAATATTTTTAGAGTATTTCAAATTCAAATCCACACTAGTGACTCAATCTTCTATAGAACTGACATTAAAATTGTTGGTGATAGTAAAGATTTCAACCATCCTTTCAAGATGCAAGACTAAAGTTCACCCAGGAAATACTTAGAACGATTCCAGAGAAGGTAGATTTTCCATGCAAGTGCAACACAACTAGGCAAAAATAGAGAAACCCCCAAAGCAAGAGCAGACCAAAAAAAACAAACCAAAAGCAAAACTACACTAACCAAAACAAACAAAAGGAAAGCAGAAAGGAAAACCCTAATCTAACTATATACAAGACCAGAGCTAAAAACAGCTCAAGACTGGAAATAATGCTTCAAATACTACCTATTGATAGGTAGTAGGATATCCTCTCCAGTGAGAGTTTTCAATCAGAAAGCATTATCTCCCAAGATTTCTGAGATCTGGTAAGGACTGAGCCAAAGTTTATCAAATTTTTCGTGCTCTCCCTTACAGTCATGGGCTTTATCCCAGGAAAGAACCAAGTTAGAAATCTTAAAAGCTTTAACCTTGGCTCTCTTATCAAACCATCTCTTAACAACCCCTTGATGCTTAGCAAATTTCTCTAGGGCTTCATCCCTCTTTTCTTCAAGGTGCAATAGTTCGGCAAGTCTTGCCTCACGTATATCTCCCTCATCATAATATTCATTGATGAACTAAAGGGTAGGAATTTTCAATTGTATGGAAAACACAGGTTCTAATCCATAAACCAGGTGCTAGGGTGACATCCCTATGGAGGGTTTATTTCTTGTATGATCTGCCCAAAGAGAAAATCTAAGTTGGGTATGCCAGTCTCTAGGGTTCCTTCCTCATAACTTGTGGATGATAGTCAGAAGATTCTTATTAGAGGATTCAGCCAACCCATTACCCTGCGGATAGTAATTGGATGCAAATTTAATAATGATCCCATGATCAAAAGCCCAGTTAGAAAACTTTAACGATGAAAACACAAGACCATTGTCACAAACTAGAGACATAGGACATCCAAAATGATTAAGAATACCAGATTCAAGGAAGTTAATTACTACCTTAGAAGTACACTGCTTGCATGCAAGAGCCTCTATCCATTGCGTAAAATAATCAGTAATGGTGATAATATACCTATGACTAGCAGAGGAGGGCGGATTGATGGGGCCAATGAAATCCATTCCCCATTGAGAAAAAGGTTTTACCTAGATGACTGATTGAAGTGGGAGCATTGCATACTTTTCTTTAGTGGTTGTCGTCTGACACACATGGCATGTCCTAACATGACTGTGGGTGTCTTTGAAGAATGTAGACCAGTAGTAACCAGCTTTGAGAATCTGGTTTGCTATAGATGGTGCTGACCCATGGCTTGTACCATATCTATCATGGAATTCTGACATCATTCTTTCAGATTCTTCCCTTCCCAAGCACCTTAAGTACACCCCCTCATGATTTTTCTTGTATAAAATAGCCCCTTTTAACATGAAACTGTCACTTTTCAAGCGCAACGCCCTTTTTGTACTAGATTGAGACGATTAGGGAACCTCTGAGTCAGGAGATAATGAAAAAAATCATCATACCACTCACCAGGAGAAACATCCTCTAAAGTATAAGCCTGAGCTATAAGATCAGGGCCTGTCTCTACCATTGTCTTTGTGAGCCCTTGTCCTCTTACCAGCTTCATGGACTGAATCTCTGTTGATGGTGTTTTCTGCACAGCAACAACTCAGACAAAATGCAATATTCTATCTCTCTTGAAAGGTTATTTTCAACAATAAATTACTGAAAATCACCCCAAGGTCTCTCGGGTGTTAGGTCATGACAATGCATAAACAACTCAGATAAAATGTGAAATGTTGGTAATCACAATCGGACCTTACTACAAGCAAACTATATCTTTCCAATTTATTAGATTTTGCCGTATGATGATCTTTAATCCTAAATCTAACCAGATAATAAAGAAATAGCAAAAGATAAGGGTGCAAGGATATGATAAGAAAATGATAAGATCTAAACTACTCCTAGAATGAGTAATGCAAATGACAGATATCTGGAATGGACCAATCTCAAATAACCAATTCTTGCTTAACCCACAATGCAATATCACAAGAACGGTGCAATCTTCTAAGGTGTATGGATTTTCAAATCATAGACATTTATCCACAATTGAACTTAAGCACATGTAAATATATGGTCCAGGTTGACTTCACTAGCCTACTACAATCAGACAGTTACTAGGAGTATAGACCAGGGATTGCTACAAACATTCTAGATATGAAATCATAAACATCATTCACCAAATTCAAACTAATTCAATTCTGAACACTAAACCCTAAATCTTCAAGCAATGTGAAAGATGAAACAAGGGAACCATGCAGAGACCAGAAATGCTTACAAGGGCTTTACTTTGGGGAAAATACAGTAGCCTTCAAATTGTGTTGAATCATCAGAAATAAACATGGTTCACGGTTTGTTTGTGCCTTCAAGAAATTCACAAATACTCTCCTTATAGCTTCTCTTCCTATAATGACCTAGTAGCTCTGTAATCCCATGACAGTAGAGGCAAAGAGTGCCTTTGCCGCTTAGAATCTCAGGGGCTTATGTAAAATTTAGAATTGAAACATTTTAAAATTGGAACAGCCCGTAATAGATTGACCCTAGGAATCAAAATAGACATACATTAAATACCATATAACTCTGATAAAGGTCGACCTGAGCCACGGTCCCGAATGTAGTTCGGTTCCGATACGCCTATAATAACTTCAGAGCACAAAATCAAAATAGGCATTTAACTTCACGCCTCCATACATCACTACCACTGACCCACGGCAATCCTTGAGAACCTCAAAATGCTTTCATCAATTTGGTGGCCAGTTGGCTGAAGACTAATATCCTAAACGGGCGACCATGTGGGGCCAATCTATCCTTTGGGGCCGTTTTAGCAGATCTTATCCGAATCATCGCCCAGGTACTTGTCAGGTACTACCGGATATGTGGTACGCATCTCATCGCGTTGGGCGGATTCCCTCATCACTCCAGTCTGGGGCGCAAACTTCCGTGCCCTGCTCACCTGGATTCGATTTCCCAGGCTCCCAGGTATTTTAGGGCGATCTTTTTCCTCAGGTCGGTATCAAAAAATGCAATGCACCCTTCATATACTCCAGTAAGATCACCATCTATTTGTTTCTTTTGTTTCTGAATCTTCTTCATGGCCTTATGCCGAATCTGCAGAGCCTCAAACCACTCCCAAGGTTCATTTAACCTAGAAGAAGGAAGAATCCCATCTGTAGCCAATTGATCCCTACCATATCCCATGATGACCTTGGATTTCTGTAATAGAAGATCAATGTCTTCATTATCCTAGGATAGCACGTATTCTAACAGTTCTTTAGCTCCTTTTGCATCTTTCTATTTTGACTGAGGATCCTCTTTGATTGCATCCTCCTTTACCCTACACATCCTTTAGCCCAATCTATTGCTTGGTTTGGGCAGAAGCCTTCATCTTTTCAATTTGAGAGATGGTTTCCATACCGGGTAGCCATTCCAAAGTGAGAGGAAGATGCAGGAGATTACCAAGGGTTTCTGTGCTTCACATAAGCATTTCCTGGTCGCACCACTTCACTTCGGCTTCGTTGTGCCCAGTGCAGAGATATGCCTATTTAACCTACCAATTATTACCAATTTCAGACCATTCGCCTGCCTCCAATATCGCTCCACGGATGCTAGTCCAAGGTTACATTATTTTGTACATTCTCAATCTTCAGCGGTGACCCTGCCCTTCACGTTATTGTGCGCAGGTGGCAATGTGAATGGCCACGTTGTTTTATTCATCTCTCTCCATCCTTGAAACCAAAACTTTTGGCTGCCTTTTACTTTCTTCCCTTTACCAGTTTTACGGACGTATTTCATCCCAATCAAGGAGTGTCTCAGCTTGTAACTTACGTTTCTTCTTGCTGCTTCTCCACCGTAAGCCAATGGGGATAGCGGGTTTCCTACCCAATTTCCTCCTATTTTTGCACTCTTCTGTTTGAGATTATTCCGGGGAATTTTCTCCTCTTCCTTTTGGAGCGCTCACTCGATCCACCTTCCTCAGCCTCCACCACCTCTCTCTTTTGCGTGTGATGGGATTACATTGGGACATTCTCTTCGAGGTGATTCATATTGCGCCTTGCCACTGCCGGGAGAATCTTCATCTTTGCACTGTGGGAGGCATGCCTTTCTTCCTCCTCAACCCCAAGCTCGGCAGCTGCATCGAAGAGTTCTCCTTCCTTGAATGGCTCTGCCTCTCCACTAGTCTCATCTTCCTCAAGAGTCCCTTGCTCATGCATGCTTGGTGGAGGAGAAGCAGCCTTAGATGGCTCCACAACTGGTGACTTTGGAGGAGAATCCATCTTTTGCACCATGTCATTAGGAGAAGGAGTCCTAGACCTCCTCATATAAACCTAGTCTTTTCCCCTGAACTCTCCACATCAACAATTGGAGGCTCATCTTTTGAGGTATCTTGAACCTTCTTTTTTGAAACTCTAGTGGTTCTTGTCTTCTTTGGTGGTGGAGGAGCATCCTCTTCAACTGGATTTTCTAGCTCTTCCTCATTAGAGGACCTACCTATCTTCAGAGCCCTACTCCTTTTCTTCCCTTTTGGCTTCCTTTTTGGTTTGGTTTCACTTTCCTTAGGGCCTCTGATTTTGATCTTGAAAGGCGAGCTCTTTTGAGTTTTCCCTTTGGGGTCATCTTCCCTGGATTCTTCTGAAGTAGACATTGGGTTGAGATTTCCCATTAAATTGAAGGTACAGGCTACCTTCTAACTTTCTAGCTCCAAAACCTTATGCTTCAACCAAGAAGTGGTGAATCGCATAACGGGGGCCATTAGGTCCTCCAACTCTGTGGCCTCATCTTCATTCCAATTGATCTCCCTGATTGAGCTATTCTTAACAGCCTCATATGCATGGTCTTGTACCAGATTTCCATCATCCTGTAGTTGGTCGGAGATCAACTTCACATTGTACCATCTGATCACATCAACAGGAAGCCTAGAGTGCCTCCTCTTTCAGGCTTCAAGATCATCCCTAATGTTGTCCCAATAATCTTCTAGGTCATCCTTGTGGCAGTACTCCCTGGTAGCCTTCTTTTGTGCCTCCCTAGTGATATCAAAGTGTGTTCTCTTGGAGTGGAAGGAGAAACCATATGCTACCAATTCATCTCCTACAGTGTGTACTGATTGGATGGAAGGGCACACTTCTGCCATGCCAATTCCAAGAGGGAAATCCCCACCGAAACCTGTTTTATGCTTCTCCTTTTTGACTATGGCATCAAATTCACATATTTGCCTCACAATCTCCAATAACACAATGTGATCAGTAGGATACCGAGGTAACCTATATGGAGCGGCCGAGCATCCATCAATTCTAATGTAGGTGAAGGTGGGAAGTTTAATGAACCAGGCCCCATAATTCTTTATCAACCCTTTTTCTCCATCTGACAGTCTCACATGTTCGGCATTTTGAAGCATCCTAGTGATGTGCATCGTGAATGCATCATTAGCCCTTCGGTAATCTCCGTGTCCTAGGTGCAACTCCGGATAGATCTCATAGATTATGTCCTGTCCAAATGTCCCTCGTGGATTCAAACCCCTGTATGGGTAGAATCTAGCAAGCACATACATGACATAGGAAGACATGGTGAATCTATTGGTTTCTAGGACATCCCTCAGTTGTTTATCAATCACAGTGCTGACAAGTCCTGCCTAGTGGTAGTTAGTTCCCTGCTCAATTTTGGTGATCACATGGACCATCCAACTCTCTAATACTCTGACACTTTTCAATCCTGCCACCCTGCTCAGAAATGTTATTGCATCATATATATATGATCTGAATTTGATCCTATGCAATTGCTTGGGCAGTTTAGAGTGATGTGATTTTGATTTCTCCAACCAAGCATTAATCATCTATTGAGCTTTGATGGGCTCATTTTTGTAATATGTTCTGGCCAAGTCCATATTTAGAGCACACATAGAAGGTAGATCCAGCATGTCAAAGGCTTGGGCAATAGAGACAGGACTGAAATTAGCCAAGACTCTCCCTTCAGTACTGACAACCCTTTGTGTATCAAAATCATACTACCGGGCACACTCTAAAATCAACTCATAGCATTGGATTGTATGAGGAAACCCTACCACATGCACCAGTCCAGACTTCATCATTCCATTCCTTAGAACTGACAGATTCCCCTCAGTTGTCCTCTGTTTAAACTTTTCGTATCTCCAAGCTCCAACATTAGTATCAGACACTTCAGACCATATGGAAGATATCTTGCTTTCGGGAAGCTGACTCTTAGTATCTATCCTTAATCTTTCTGCTTCTGAGATGGATGACCCCTCCGTGTCACCTTTGGACTTTCCTGCTGCAACCTTGCTTGATTCAGCCTACACTTACAAGAAATCATCATAAGTATCAATTATCATTCATATTCCGACCACAAGATTAGCATAAATCATACAAAGCAATTAGAAACTATCACAAATGCCAATCTGTGAAAATCCAAAAAAAAAAAATAGTCCGGGAAAACACTATAAACCGAGAAAATCCAGTCGGGGCGAAATTTTGGAGAAATCCGACCTAGATGGATTCCTGTTGCCAAGACACCACCGGCCAAATAAATCGTTAGTATGGACCAAAGATCATAAGATAATCATGAAATTCATTCATTGGTCACAAGAAATTAACATTTAACCTTCACTCCATGAATCTTATCCTCAGAAAATTGAAAGAAGTGCAACCAGATAGGAAAACCGAAAAAATCCGGATGGGACAGATTTTCGCAGACAGTTTGAAGAACTTCGAAAATCGCCACACTCTGCAGAATCAGCCGAAACCAGGAAAATCCGGGTGTACGGGAATTCTGCGGACACCTCAGAAATCTGACGAACGATGACATGCAAACCATCAATCACATGATCATGCAACCCTTTCTACCTGGATTCTAATGGTCCCAAAATCGATGTTAATCAACACAATTCAGAATGCACTTGGACCTAGAACTCAAAAGACCTCCAAATAACCAAACTTCATGGTGAAACAATGATGCCCTAAGTCCAATAAGCAGACCCCGCCATTAGAGTCTGGATAAGCTAAAATTCTCAAGGAAAACTATCATTTGGGCGATCAACCAATGTGCGCAAGGATCCTTCAAGGTACGAGCAGGTTGGGCTGGACATGAATCATGAAATAACGAAAACCCCGCTAGACCTTGGCAAATTGTGGCAGATGAACTGAAACCCTAACCTTCATAAAATATGGCGAATGGCACGCTTAAGGGCAAAGTCCTATTCAGACGGGTTCATACTCATGCACTCACCAGTGAATGGATAAACATAAGCACAGGCGACTAAGCCCTGGTGTGGATTTAAGTCCAACCCTAATTCGATAAATATAAACTCATGATCAAGCAAAGGCTGACCTGGAACGACTACCAATCAACTTGGAAAGATTTAATCAAGACGCAACAAAGGGAAGGATCAGAGATGACTTACCATGGATTAATGCTAGTAATACCTGAACTCGAAGAAGCGACTGCAAAACAAACACACCCAGGCAATGAAAATCCAGACACCGGCACCCAAACAATCCACATGCACGCGATTCAAGATCAATTTTCACAGCTCCAATGGAAAACTCTTAATCGCCAGAGCAGTAAGCAAGTGAATAATGAAGTGGAATGATGCTCAAAATGTTTTAAATTCACCCATATGCTCATCTGAGCAAAGGTACCTCGGTCATTAATGAGCGACAAGACGTATCTGAAAAATCCAAAAACTCGAGCCCAGGACAAAAATTCTGAAAATCCCCAAATACACAAAAAATCCAGATGAACACGAATTCCACGAAAATAGCAGGAACCGGGATTTTAATGAAGTTCGGGAATTTAGCACAATCCGGGAAAATCCACCAGAACCGGAAAATCCTGGTGTTAGGCAGAAACCCAAATTCGGAGAATTCAGCGATGACCAGACAATGAACCAGAGCCCGGGAAAATCCGCCAGAGCGGGAAAATCCCAAACTTAGGTGAAAACCCAGATTTTACCTAAAACTCAATTTTAGCCAATTCAAGCCTCAAGACAAGATCAAAGCCAATAAGACCAACATGTCAAGACCTTAAAAGGTAAGTCCAATAAAACCAAAGGTCGAAAGACACCAGAAAAGAGGGTCCCTACTCCAAGTGGGGCATGTGTGCAAAACCCGCATCAACAAAGATGGCCCGTGGCTTCGAAATCTTTATGTTACCCTGCTTTCAAGTTATGGAAGGATCTATATAATCGCTTTTGACTCTTTGAAAAAGGGTTAAAAAATACATAGAAAAAACATAAAAGGACTCTCGACCTTTGTACTATTTTAAGATTATTGTATTAAGACTAACAGACTGTGCCAATCTATTCGACCTTTTTTTTTTCTTGGTTAATTGATAAAACATTATACTATGCTAGTATTGTTGTAATGAGTAGTTTATCATCAAAATTTTCATAATTTCAATATAATTTTGTTGTTCAAATCATGTTTGTACTCTTCTTGTTTAGTGAATACATATGGAAGTCATATTATGTTGTTTGATTAATTTCTTAAGAATTTTATTTATGCTTTATGTTATTTTTGGGCATGCAGATTGCTAAATAGGCCCTCAAATCTCATCTAAAAGGAAGATTTCCAATGCCCATTTACTTAAATCTTGGCGCATCACCTTAGATTATATTTTATTTTAATATATTTTCTTCCTTTTCCCTTTTCACCTCCTAATACATGGAAGAGTTGTCTTCTTTAAAACCTGGAGGTTACTCAATTTAGCACAATTGGCCCCCCCATTAACTAATTTTCCTATAAGGTTGTGTGCCTAGAAACTCTAGGCATCAACAGTTCTTTTTCTGGCACGCCCAATGGGACTTTGTTTGAATGTATCTAAATTTAACTTGGGTGTATGAGCCATAAAAAATTTTACTAGATCAAAGGCAACGAATAACCCTAGCTTGCTAGTACCACTGTTGATAATAGTACAAGTAAGAGCCCATCCAGTGAACATCTTGACCCCTCCTCTGGTCCCGTTACCAATGGCTAACAAAAATTTTGTAGCATGGGATGCCGAAAGCCCTCTCATAGCACCAATAGCACTAATCATTTTGGCTCCTATCCCAACATCTTTTAAAAGGTTTACCAAAATTTACCAATGAAGGCTCAAAAACACCATCTGATCATTTGCAAGATGTGACAGACGTATGTTTGGTGCATGGTGTAGCTGATCAAAATGTAGCACTGATATTGCTTGCATCTTCTTTCAAAGGCAAAGCACTAGATTAGTACCACACTCTAGAGGCTAATACTATCGGTACTTGGGATCAGCTCATGAATCCTTTTTACAAGCGGTTTTCAAATAATGGAGATCGATCTTCACTATTTTAGTAGTTGGTGACCATAAAGCGGGCCCCTTAGGAGGCCATGACTGGCTTCAATGCCCGATTTCACACTTGGCAAAGGATCCAGACTACTATTCATCTGCATGACGATTTGGCATTCATGTTCTATTTAAAATCTCTCAATGTTGACATTTCGGTGATAATCCAGTCCCTTGGTGGGAACACTTTGCTGGATGTGTATACCATCATTGTTAAGAGAATACTTTGATTGATGTTAAAAAGTTATTTCCTTGGCCTATTATGCCTATATTTGTAGAGTTTTCAGTTCCTACCCAAGAGATATAGCTTCTACTAATGCATCTGCTCCTCCCCTATCTATGTACACATATCTAAGCACGTTGCAGAATGTTGCTTTTGCGTCTAACTCTTCAAAAGATGAGATGAGCAACATCAAGGAGTTACTACAGAACTTCTCAAATGAAATAACTTGTATCAAGCAGCAATAGTCGATGCCTATGGAGCTATCTTTCCAAAATTACCAAGGTGAAAGACCTTCCTACCAACAAAATCAGTTCCAAGGAGGTGTGCGCACGAATACACAGACTCAAACAAATAATCAGATAGTTCCAATTCCTACTCCACTACAAAATGTTCACCCAAGTTCAAACAAAGAACTAGTAGCGGGGGAAAATAATCTTGTTGATGATACCTATCTTTGGTGCTTCCCCTGCAACGAAGCACATATGCCTTGAAATTGTCTGCATGGCAATTTACCATAAAGAGTGGTGAAACAGCACAGTCAAGGTGTCCTGCCAGATTTAAGAGGTTATGTATATGCCTCTCTGCAAATGGAAAATGTGATACTCACTGCTCAAATGCAAGGAATGTCCTTGGAGAAAGAAATAGATTTCTCTCGATCATGCGCTCTTCTCATGGATGGAAGAAGAAGAGGCAGTTTTTGCAAATGATGTTTCCATATCAAAAGCCTTGCAAGTGCAATTAGATTATAACACTCGCTCAAAGAGGAGATTCATAGGTTAACCAGTTGCTCAACATCCCAAAAGTGTTCCCGACCAAGCTCCTAGTACCTCCATGATTGCACAACAATCTCAACCATGTAAGGAGATTGTTATAACAAATTCTAGGGAGAAAAAGTCAAGATTTGAATCTACCATCATTCAATGTGGTGGAACAGTTGAAGAAAACCTCTGCTAACATATCTCTTTGGGATATCTTAGCTATCCTAGAGCATAAATCGTTACTACAAAAGGATCTACTAGAAGATGCAAGCATAGAGCCAATAGAGCAACCATCCAAAGGAAAGATTTTTGATTCATTGTCTCAAGCAAAAGTCCTCGCAAACAATGGAGAGGAAGCTTCTACTAAAATTAGAGGTAAAACAAAACCAAAATCCTTTTTCTTAACTCTCATTGTGGGTAAGAAATTGTTGCACAATTATATGATTGACTCTGGTGCTAGCACTATAATCATGCCCAATCAAATAGTTGAAGCCTTAGGACTTAGCTATGAACCTTTAAATAGAGGGGTTATGTAGCTTGATGGGAATAAGGTTAAAACTATAGGTGTCATCAAGAACCTCCCGCTGACTCTGTTATCCTGCCCTAGTATCACAGTCCCACAAGATACCATGATCATTGATGTCCCTCCCATGTTCGTTCTTTGCTTATCTTGGGAGTTCACTACCAAGATAGGTGGGTATCTTTCTTTAGATTGGTCACACTTAATTCTTAGGACCAAGCATGGAGCTAAGATGAAGATAGTGTTTGAACCTTTGCATTTGAAACATGTAGCAGATGAAGCTATGATAAATTTTGAGGCTACTCATACCTCTATCACCAAACATGAGATGCATTGTATTGAGTTACTTGAGGATGAGAAGGTGATCAGAGACCAAACTAATGAAGAAGAGGTCCTTGTTAGGTCTCAAAAGTATAGGTTTTTAAACCATAAGCAGGTGCTAATCCCTTAATACACCTTTGGCCCATGAACAATGTAAACAAGACTGATTACCTTCTACTCTTCAGGCTCTACCAGACCTAGGTGAGTATACCTGAACAATAAGGAAGATTTGCAATTGGATATGGTTCCTAGATTGAGCAATCTACTCACTATGGAATGTGAGGGTACAGTACATGCAGAGCTTAGATGGCTAATTTCTATTAAGAGTAATTGAGAGTTCAATATTTTCAGTTGTATGTTGTATATAATATCCTAAGTATGACCAATTCCTACTCCTAGGGTATGAGAAGGATAATCATGGAAAAAACAGGCCCTTAAGTGGCAAAAAATTCAGAAAAATCTAAGTTAGGAAACTTGACATAAAAATTTGAATAAGTTATCTACATTATTTCAAAAATATGTAAGAATAGAAACTATAGAAAATTCAATGAAGTTTCTAAAATAGTAGATTTATTTAAAAAATATCTATTTGGTGAAAATTTGAAATTTCAATAATTGGTACTTAAATTTTAGGGAAAAGATATTAGGTGTCTATCGACCACCTAACCATAATAAAATGATAATATTTTTTTATAATATTTTAGATATAAATAGGACTCATCGAATGAATACATATTTTTGTAACTTTTTTCCAAGTAAATAATTAATTATGAATTTTTATTACAACTTTTAAAAATATAAAAATTTGTATGTCTGACCACCTTAATTTGGTCAAAACTCTATGAAATTCATTTTTTTCTTTTAAATCCTATCTAGTTTGTGAAGCATAGAATGTGACGCATATTTTGGATTCAAAAAATGTGATACCGTTTGAAAGCTATAGATGTTTTTCAATCAACCTATCAATCAGGACTTTAGTCATAATTCAAATAGAAAATGAATAATAATTATTTATTAAATTCAAAGTAAATCATAATTTATATTGGTGGAAAGTTGAGAATCTCTTTTAGAAACCCTTTTCGTTTCATCAATTTTGGGTAAAAAAAGTCATCAGCCACATACCCTCCACATACCTGTCATATTGCCACTTTTGGCCCAGCATCATCATCTGCACATACCCCTAATGTGGGTGAACAAAGTGGATGAGTGAATGGTGATTAATGGAATGGATTCAGAGTTGTAAGATAGGTAATCTTATTGTTTAGTTTAACTCAAATTACTGGGCACTTGAGATGTCTGCACCTTGTGCAAACGTGCAAGTATGTTTATCACAATGTCCCAGTGATATCTCCTCAAGCTACTGTGAAAGTATGAAAGGATTTTTAATTCTTGAGTTAATGGAAACCAATCAAAACAACTTCTTTAAAAGGATTTTAACCTTGGGAAGAGACCAATTAAAGTAAACTATCAGAAAGTATTTTAATTCACATCAACTTAGAAACCAATCAACTCCTTCACATAGTAACATCAAATGTGCTATGATAAATAAGATAGATTTAAATAACTTGAACATACCACTTTGGAGACAACAAAGTAATAAATGAGCATTAAAATTAACACAGTAATTGAACACTGAAAATGAATTACGATTTATGAGTAGTTTGCTCCATTGTATTACTTCAAAATATAAGCATTATAACAGAAGTCTTTGAAATATGGTATG
>VDFB02167632.1:0-18804 GCA_007258455.2 Sequoia sempervirens
TTATCAAATTGCACATAACTAGTGTTTTCCTTATTACAAGATAAATCTGTAGCCCATATCTGTACTGGCAATCTTTCTCCATCAACTGATTGCCTTAATTTCATCCTCTCATAGAAAAATTCAGCATTCTTAAACAAAAACATATGAATTAGCATAGAATACCAAAAGAATTGAGTGTTGGTATCATTGTTTTGCAACTTTGGCAGCCCTTCATGCATCCTCTCAGCCAAGAAAGAAGCGAAGTCATAGGTCACAGAGAAGTTAGGGTGTTGTATTTGCACCCCCATGAACATATAAGCAATGGGCATTACCGTACTAGGAATGAAACCCAAAATCTGACATAAAGAATAGAAAGTGGCCAGGAAATGGTTTGCAAAACAATTTAATTTGAAAGGTTCCTGGTCACTGGGGCTGATATGAAATTTTGGACCTCCTGCCTTAGCCAAATGAGGTGGAAGCAACCTTGCTCTAAAAAAAGATTTCAGCTTTGCATACTCCTACTTCATTTCCTCAAGGTTGATAGGAACCAAGTCTTCACTCGGTTCACTCAAGTCAAAAATATGTTGGACCTCTTCTCTATTAATGCTCAATAGAACATTCCATCATTGTCCTTGATTATCCGTGTAACAAGGTCATATCTTGCAGCCACTGTCCTAAGCAGGTCTACATCAGGGAATACATTTGGTACCACCAGCTTCCCCATATCATACATCCATCCATTTGAAAAAGGGTGAGGAAAATTCCTCTGTCCGTACCACAATCTGAACAATTCCAAGCCAGTGAGGGGAACCCTAGCATCGGCAATGTTGGAGCAATTATACACTAACCCTTCCCCCAGGATTTTCCCTCGCATTAGGACCAATCCCTTCCTCCTATCATTCGTTGACAAGGGGAATTGATCAAGGAAATCATCATACAGGTTTCGTTTCAAATATTCAGTCTGGCCAGAATGTTGCTTGGGCGGTGCCATCTCAGACAAACTAAAGCTTCTTTACAACATTATAATTTAAATAGCTAGGACTAACCAAAGATAGAAAATTACAGGACAAAACACTGCAATTTCTCACAACTATAATTAAACTATAGCCCTAACACATTCATCAACAAACTCATAGCACATCCAACTAATCCTTTCCCAAATTCAAATGCAAAATGACCGGGAGGCACCAAAAAAAACTCACGGCTTTGTTTGCAAAACTCCCAAATTCTGGCTGCAGAAATTCGCAATTCTACCTTCGGCTCTGAAACTGCTCCGCAAAATAGTTGAATACTTTGTGATATAGACCAAGCAAGAAAATTGATTTTATTGTCGATCAAATTACCCCAACAAGTGTCTCATCCGCCATTAAAGCTCAATTTCACGCTGCACGAACGGCTCCAACTATATTTGATGCAGATTTAAATTCAAGCCGTCGATTCTTCAGCTTGATCAAATCATCGATGACCACCTTCAAAATAAGATAACACAATTTCCAACATAGCAATAAGGGGCCCACCTTACCATACACTATGAAGGAAGTCCACATGGCGGTTTCCCGCTATATCGCAATCCTAAAACTTCTAATCGCGCGATGGCGGGCAACCATTGATCCTGAGCATCAATGATCTCGTTCCTTTAACACAGTCACCATCCATGTCGTTAATCTTTGAGAAACTTTTCCAGCGAGATTATAACATATCCGTCGATTTAGAACATGTGCGTCTCGAGAACACTTTAGTAATCCACCCCTTAATACATTTAAACTCGGCTAGTGTTTCCTTTACTCTTTAGGCTTCATCGGATGAGACAAGTGGCACCTGCCCGTGATTTCACAATCAACCCAAGCACCATCGTGGGATGGCGGGGAATGGATCAGATCAAATGGAAGTTGGTCAGTGATAGCACAAATTTGATCCCCTAGATAGGACACATGGCACCCGCCCGTGATTTTGCGATCCTTCAATTCCCGATCACAGGATGGCAGGCACCATTGATATCTGCAGGAAATAGATCAACGGTAGCACTAAATCAACCCTTGCAAAATAAAAAATTCATTAAAAGGAGAAGTGGGAATTACTAGGTAGACGACAAACAACAACATAAGTTGTTTTTTAAAAGATGAAACACGGGGCCAACCAAGACTCAGGAAATAAAACCCTGCGAAAGAAATAAAGTATTAAAATCCAAAATTTGGGTTTTAATTTTAATCAATACGTAAGCCCTGGCCATTAACTTGATGGTCATGTCACGATAAAACCCAGCCATAGCCTTTCATTAAATACTAACTATGCAATGTGTAGGTTTTTAAGATTCAAAGATATGGGAGAAGATCTCGATCATACCTCGCCAACTCGCAAACCTAAGGTGTCGCCCTATTATTTGGCGCGAGGTCAGCAAAAGGAAGATGTGTGTCCTGTATGGATTAATGTTATTGGTCATGAGTAAGGTGAATGATGCTTCATTGGATTTCAAACCGAGTTAGCCCAAGATAAACCGTTTGATCTGCCAACTCTTCAGGAGATCAACGGGTAGTATTCAAAGTTGGAAAACGGCACATGGTGGTCATTTTATTGTACAACTGGTGAAGCATTAATGAATTATTCCTTGCTTATGTAGTCACATCAATCTCAATCTGTGTGAAGATGTTGTTGGCAATCATGAAGGGTGATCTTTGCTTTCTCATGCAGCTCTAGTTAAACGATGACAGTACATACACCGCCAAATTTCCATGTTTGCACATGCATTTTTACTAAGCATTGATGAAGGTTGCTATTACCTCGCACAATAAATACAAGAGGAATTAACTGCTAATAGTGTCATTCTTGTAGCAGTTAGAGCACTTTTTGGGTTGAGTCTAATCAAGTTTTAGTGCTTGTCTGAGAAGAGAAAATGAGTAAGTCAGTAAGGAGGTATGTTCGTTTGAGCTCACAAAAGCTCGGTCTTGCTATTCAAGAAGGTGCTTTGGTTAACAAGCCCAAGCTTGTGCCCACTAGATGCAGTAGAAGGTTGCAATTCCAAGACGTTGCTGCTCAACTGGTAGATGACAAAGGAAAGCAGTCGGTGGTGTGCTCTATTACTAGTGTTGGTAGGAAAATAAGGTATGGGAATGGCTCCTTATCTGGATGCCAACACTCACCCATTAACCTTACGAGCAACACTTCTAATGATGTAACTGAGACCGACTCTGACTACTATTAGTATTTACATCGCTTCAATCATAGTCTGCCCTCTGATGAGGAAGTGATACTTGTGGTGCCATTGGTTGTTAAAACCCCAAGCGGACGGACTAGAACCATATTGGGCAAGGACAAGAAAGAAGAGGAGGCTGAGGGTCTACTGTATTGGGCAAAAACTAGAAGCGGGCGTGTATACCAGGGTCTGAGTGTTGGTAAGGGTAGGGTGGCGGGTAAATAAGAAGTTGTTGTGGTGCTTTCGTGGCAATTTGGTTGCCTGGTTTTTTTGCGTGGATAGCGACAAGGGGATTTTGATGACAATTTGTGTTCCCTTTTCTTATAGTTTTCCCCAGTTCGTGCGCCACTATGTTTTGCAGATTCAACGTGTGGGAAGTTTTGAAATGAAAATCAAATGCAATGGAGATTTTGTTCAAATGAAAATTTGTGGTGAAATTACATTTGAGCCCAAATCTTGTTGCTCCCTTGTCATATAAAAGTGAATTCAAGGCTCATTTGTAGGGAGAGAACTAATGAAAGCTCTAGCTAGGTTTTGAGTTGAATATATGGGTAGAAAGATATTTGTCCTCTGATGAGGAAGTGATATCTATGGTGCCATTGGCTATTAAAACCCCAAAGTGAAATAGAGATAGATAGCTTGTTTTTGAGTTTTGGATGAATATATGCAAATTATCTTAAATTGTATGTAGATATGACTTATAAGCATGAATAAGCGATATAATTCTGTATATTTCTCTCCTTATGTGGATTTAGTGAATTTTTGAATGAAATGTGTGATGTATTCTTCTTTTGAGAATTTGTTCAATTGTGTGTCTATTTTTTTTCTTTGATTCAAAAAAATCAATTAAATGCTTAAATGGAATCATAAGTTTACAATTATTTACAAAAGGATTTGATAAGTAGTAATATATTAGAGAATTGAGCTCCATAATGCAAGGTATTATATGAGTAGTCTATTCTATTAAATTCTTGGGTCATTTCTACTAACAGTAAATGGGTAACTAAATATTTAACTGACGAAGAATAAAAGAATAATATGTAAATGGGTCACTAACTCACTCCCTCTATCTCTCTCCTTAACCTAAACCCTTAACCCTTAAACTCTAAACCCTTAATATTAGGTGTGTATTAAAACATTATAAAAGTATAAATTTTTGGAGTTCTATTAGGAATTGAATGATAAATGATGATGAATGGGAAAATCTAAGGCACTTTAATATTTTCAACTAAAAAGTTAAGAGTTCAATTAGGATTAGTGTTCACTTAGGGTTAGGTTTAGGGTTCAATGAATGTTCAATTTGGGTTAGGATTGAGGATGAGGTTGGGGTTTAATTAAGGTTATGAATTCAATAAGAGTTCAAATAGGGTCAAGGTTAAGGTTGAGGTTGGGGTTAAGGTTCAATTAGGATAAGAATTAGTGTTAGGGTTAGGATTAGAGTTCAACTGTAGTTCAAAGTTAGGGTTATGGTACAATTAGGACTAGTGTTCAATAAATGTTCAATTAGGGTTAATACTTAATTAAGGCTAGTTTTAAAGTTCAATTATGGTTTGGGTTAGGGTTGGGATTATGAATCAATTAAGTAGGTTTGGGTTGGGGTTTAGTTAGAGTTAGGGTTAGGGTTAGGGTTAGGGGTAGAATTCAATTATGCTTAGTGGTCAATTACAATTAGATTTAGTGTTCAATTAGTGTAAGGGTTAGAGTCCAAATAGGGTTAGGGTTTAACTAGGGTTAGGATTAGAATAGAATAAAGTTTTGTGTTTAATTATGATATCTAGAATTTAGTATAATTTTAGAAAATGAAATGATTTGGACACAAAGAAAAAAATAGAAAATTGATTTTATATAGATCTTATTTCTTAATTTATTCTAAAATTCTAATTAATAATTTTTTAATTAATATAAAATGAATATTTAATTGTATTGTATTGTATTGTATTAGATAATTAGTAAAACTAAATAGATAATAAATATATATTTTATGGATTTGAAAAATTAGAATTTAGTTTAATTTTATTTGTAATGTCAAATATTAAAATTTTAGATTGAAATACTTAATTGATTTTAAAATATTTATAATTAATAGATAGAGGTAGAGATGAATATAGAATGAGAGAGGAAAATGGATAAAAATAGATAAAGATATATAGAGAAGAGATGGGGGAGAAATAAATATATATAAGAGATAGGGGAGATGGGGGTATATATACATATATATATATATAGAGAGAGAGAGGATGTGAGATAGAGATATAAGGATATAGAGAAGGGAGAGAGAGAGAGATAAGAGTAAGAAATACAAATAGAGATGGAGGAGAGGGATGGGTAGAAATAGGGGGAGAGAGAGAGAGAGAGAGAGGAGAGATAGATAAATGGGAAGAGAAAGACAAAGATATAAGAGATATATGGGAAGATAAAAGGGACAAATAGGTTGAGATATGAAGATAGATAGAGGGGTATAGGGAGGAGCAAAGTCCCGAGGGGGAGAGATAGGGGAGAGATAGAGAGGAGGGAGAAAGGGAGGGAGATATGTAGAGGAGGGGAGATAGAAGATGGGGAAGAGAGGAGATATATGTAGAGAGGGAAAGAGGCTGAGGGGAGGCTAATTTTTAGTTTAAATTATATAAATATTCAATAAATAATAGCCATAAATATTATAAGAATTATATAATTTTATATTTTAAATTACACACTATATTTTATTTTTTGAAAAAAATGTAATTTTTTAACCATTTTCCTATATATTTAGTATTAAGATTTTACATCTTTTAACAATTCAATATATAATGCAAATAAAATATAGTTAATAATTTAATTAACTAGCATACCTATATTAATTAATAATATATGTAAAACACGCAGAGTTATCTTTATCAAGATGCCTATTGACTTAAAAAATGCTTACATTTTCATGAATATGAATTTGAAAGCAATCAATTTGATTTCATTATTGTTTGTGTCAATGTTTATCTCAATTCCCATATATAAGGGTACACATTGAAATTTGAAATCATACCAACTTGTCTATAACAACAATCAACCAAGAACAATAAATTTAAAAGCAAAAATGTTCATCAATCATTAGATTTAGTATTGATAGCATCAAAGAAGTATATCATGACAAAATGGCATTAACTAACTTAGATATATCCACTATTTTTTTTTTTCAAATGTTTGAATACATTGTTAACATTATATACATTCAAGCATTTGAATGTTATAAAACCTATAGCTTTGCAATTGAGTCTAATAAAGCTTTTCTCTCAGATGAATAATCAAACTTTGTTATTTTTATGACTGTGCATTTAATCCTTTGTTCATCATTATAAGTCTCTTTTCACTTGAAGTTTAAATATGTACCTGTTGAAAAGGACCTTTTGTATAATGTGTGAAAACTTAACATCATCTTGTTTTTCATGCTTCAAAATGTTCAATTCTTTTGTTGTTACACCCATAATTTCTTCTGCCACTTCTTCAAAAGTTGTAATCCAAGTGAATGAAGTATGGTCTTGCACTTTGCATTGAAGTATATATTTATAATCACATTCAGGGAAAGTTTTATCACATCTTCCATAATACCACTGACCATTTTCATTAGTGTTTACCTTCTTTTTGCAGTGTCGGCTATCTCCAATTTTCAAGGGGCATGTTGTATAACAAAAATTTCCTACCTTAATGAAAGATAAGGTAGCTTTTATCACTATCCAATAAGGTTTACCAAAGTTGGCAAGGTCTCAATCTTGTATTTGTGAGATACTAGGGTTAGGAACAAATAGGGTTTAGGTTAGGGTTGGGGTTCAATTAGGGCTAGAGTTTAATTAGGGTTAGATTTCAATCAGGGCTAGAGTTTAATTAGGGTTAGGGTTTGGGCTAAATCAGGGTTAAGGTTCAATTAGGATAAGTGTTCACTTAGGGTTATTGTTAGGCTTAAGATTGGGGTTAATAGTAGGGTTGGGATTTAGATTGGGGTAGAATACCAAAAAATTGTTAAAAAGATAACATAAAATTATAAATGAAACAAGTGACGCAAGCGTCGAGTTCCTGCCGAGAGGTAAAAAGCATCTAGCTATGAGTTAGAAAAAGTAATTAGATAGAAGTTAGGAATATAAATGTGCTAAATTTAGCTAGGAAAGTTTGAAATAATTTGCAATGGTGCATTAATGCGTGGAATGTTTATAGATATACCAATGAATACATTTATTTTTACATCTTTTATGATCTTATTAAGGAAGCGAAAAATGTATTAATAATTTGTTTGAATTATTAATTGCAAATAATCTCAAACATTTGTAACAATGCTTGAGCCATCTATGTATACATGCATGCATGTATACATGTATCCATGTGCACATAATGCACAGGAGAGTGAAAAGCATCCTCTACATATGAACGGGAAATTTGAATGGGAAACACTAAAATCAATTAAAAATACAAATTTATAAACAAAGTATTCTAAATGCGTCAAAGCACAATGAAACTCAACTTGCATTTGCAGTATTAAATGAAAGAAAATAGGAAAAATAAACTACTTATGAAACATTTATGCATGCATAGATGTGTACATGTGTCCATGTAATCTGGTATGGAAAGAAGAATCTATAAATGCTTGTGTGCATAAAGCTAGAAATGTTAGAAACAATTTGCATTTGAAACAGAGACAAATAACATTTATGGTTGGAACAAAATAATAATACATAATTGTTTTTCGAACAAGTGTATAAAGGATATCTAATGATGCATTTGAATGCATTGATACATGTAAAGATTTGTTAAATGTGATGACATGTATACATGTATCCATGTGCACATAATGCAAAGGAGTGTGAAAAGCATCATCCGCATCTGGATGAAAAATTTGAATGGAAAACACTAAAACCGATTAGAAATACAAATTTATAATCAAAGCATTCTAAATGCGTCAAAGCACAATGAAACTCAACTTGCATTTGCAGTATTAAATGAAAGAAAACAGGAAAAATAAACTACTTATCACCAATGCATATATTGAAGGAATGCATTAAAATATGGAACCATGTAAACCTTTATGCATGCATGGATGTGTACATGTGTCCATGCAATTTGGTATGTAAACAAGAATCCATATATGCCTACGTGCATAAAGCTAGAAATGTTAGAAACAATTTGCATTTGAAACATACACAAATAACATTTATGATTGAAACAAAATAATAATACATAATTGTTTTTTGAACAAGTGTATAAAGGACATCAAATGATGCATTTGAATGCATGGATACATGTAAACATTTGTTAAATCTGATCATACATTTTATCCTTCAAGAAATTGTCATACGCGCTTTTAGGAATCTGTAATAAACAGGATTTAGAAAAGACGTTTTGAAAAGAACACTTGAATACAACTTTATGTTATGATAGTTATTTTCGAAGCCCTCAATGTTTGATTGCATAACCTTGATATTTTCTTCATTTTTTTCTTTGTTTGGTATGGTGTGAATTTTGTTGTGATGGATGAAGGTATATTTGAGCTATAGATAGATAAAGATATGTGAGGGTAAAAAACAAGAATGAGGTATGTAAGTGCAAGAAAGAGAGGGAATTGAGAGAATGATGATATCTAAGTAAGGTTTATGAGTGGCTTATGAAAAGTATTTGATATGGGAGGCAAGGATATGTGAGATTGGATATGAGAATGAATGGAATGTAAATGGTATGAATTTATGATTTTTGAGTTGTACACTTAAAATAAAATGCAAGATATAAAAATTTGAATGAGTGAGCTGTATTGAAAGAAAAAAGGAATGGAACACATTGGTGTGATGGAAGGCAAGCATATAAATGGATTTTGAAATGTATTTGATTTGAGAAGAAAGGATGTGCAACGGTGGAAATGGAAATGAATGGAATTGATAGGGTATGAAGTGATCATTTGTTCCATCAAAGGGTGTAAGAATGTCTAGTTTGTTATTGGTTATGCTTTTTAAAATCATCATAGGGCTGGGTGTCTCAATACAAACATAGAAGAAAGACTTATGTCCCATTTCTCACTCTCCTTCGTACTGAACAAGGTGTCGAGATCCTTGATTTTCCTCGAAATGCGACAAGAGAAGAATAGATATAAAAATATAATGATATTTAAGGATGCAAGAGTCAAAACAGAAGACAAAGCAGAAGTTGTTATGCATATACTATGAAAACAATAAATATGGAAGATCACGAAACTGAAAATATGAAAATGCTGATGTGTTAGAGAACAATAAATGAATGGAGAGAGAAATACATAGAGCTATTCACAGATATATGCATGGATGCATCAACAGATACATGCATACACAGAAAAGAGAGCTGCATGGACAGGTGGAGAAATGAATACATGGATACATGGATGCATACATATTTGCATATAGATACATATGCATATGTTGCATGGAAGGATGCATTTATATACACAAGCAAATATGGATGAAGGCATATATGCATAAATGCTTGTATGGACAATAAATGCATTTCAACATATAACTTTTTTGTTTTGTATAGTCTGAATTTTGAGAGCTATTTTTTATATTGGAAAATTAGCATTTATCTGTTTTTCTATTCATCAGAATAGCTTTATAAATCATTATTGTTTTAGAAAATCAGTGAAATTCAAACACATAGATTGATTAAATAAATTTAAGTAAAGGAATAGTTTATAAAACTGGTGGGTAGAGGAACATAATCCATGAATGCAAATTAAATGCATTGAAATATCAGGAAAATGCGAACACATAGAGTGGTCAAAACAATTGAAGCAAATGCATTAAATGGCATCTGGCTAGTCGGGAAGGCACTAGAATGGCTTGGCGGGCATGGGTGGCCAGCATACTTTGGCCATTTAATATAGATTTAAGCCACTTGCAATGCATCATAGTTTCTTTGTGGATGTTGTATTATGTTCTAGATGCTTGTGTTGTAAGGAAGAGTACTGTATATGCATGCACAAATGCATATGTGCATGTTGCACATGCACACATGTATGCAAACTCAGATAGATATGTTATACAGAGAGGTGTGCAGATACATGTATGTGTAGAAATATGCATAAATGCATTTGCAGATGGCCAGAGACAAAGACACATACATGGGTGCATGAATCCAGACATGCATATATACATGTATCCATGGAAGATATTGATAGATGCATATATACAGGGATGTGTGGATGCAATTGATAGGTGCATATATGCATAAACCGATGCAAACATGTAGCCATAGATACATCTATACGTATATAGGCAGATGCATGGAGAGATAGTGACATAAATGCATAAATCGATATATGCATGACTGCATCTATGGATACATAGTTACATAATGACATGAAGAAAAAGACACATGGATATATGCATGGACGGAACCATATAAAATTGATATATGTTCAGCATATTCTAATCAATGAGTATTTAGTCTGGACACCTTGATATTGACATGCTAATTAGCCTTTAAATACATAACAATTAAAAGAAAGAAATAATGATTATTATCCTTGTGCACATTTCACCTATTAATCAAAGCCAATTAACAAAGTAGGAATGGAAAACTGTGTGCATGTTAATATGTTAGAGAGCATTTATTTGTGCATAAGTGTATAGGGATGCCATGAGTTGTGATTTCTACTTGCATGTAGTTGGATTAAACAATTAATAGTAAGTGGTAGACAATGAAATGAAATAAATTTAGGCAAATGGAAATAGAATGACCCCATCAGGTTGGAAACTAGATATTTATGTGGCTTTTAGATGATAGTAGGTTTGGAGCCATGAATGAGACTTGTTAGATGCTAAAATGTCATAGTGATGATAGTGTGTCAGCTAATAGGCCCACCTAACATTTGACTCATGTCAATCTAATCAGTTCCATATTTCTCATTTATCCTTGTTTCATGTGATATCTAATTAATTAGGAAGCTATCAACTAGTGTTTAAATACACAGGAATAAAAAGAAAGAAATAAATACAATTATCCTTTTGTACATATTAGCTGTTAAAGAAAGCGAATTAACAAAGTAGCAGTAGAAAACCATGTGCATGTTAATATGTTGGACAGCATGTATGTGCGCATCACTGTATAATTATCTTCAAAGCCCTCAGTGTTTGATTGCGTAACCTCAATATTTTGTTCATATGTTTCTTTGCTCCGTATGGTGCAAATGTTGTTGTGATAGATGGTGTACATGTAGGTATGCGTAGAATCCATATATCCATACATACATGTATTCATGCATACTATTGACAGATGCATATATGCATATACCAATGTATACATGTATCAATAGATACAAACATACATATACTAGTAGGTGCATGTATACATAGTCACATATATGCATGAATCAATATATGGATGGTTGCATCTGAGGATACATAGATACACAATGACTTGTAGTAAAAGAGACATGGATGTATGCATGGATGGAACCATATGAGATTGAAATGTTTTTAGCGAATGTTAATCAATGAGTATTCAGTCAGGACACATTCATATTCACATGTTAACTTTGTCATTTTCTTCTAGCTTGTAGCTCTCATTCACATTTGTATCATTTCATATCTAATTAATTAGTTAGCTACTAACCAGTCTATAAATACATAAGAATTAAAGGAAAGAAATAATTATAATTATCCTTGTGCAGATTTCACTTATTAATCAAAGCCAATTAACAAAGCAGCAGTGGAAAACCATGTGCATGTTAATATGTTAGACAACATGTATTTGTGCACAAGTACATAAGGATGCCATGAGCTGTGATTTCTACTTGCATGTAGTTGGATTAAACAGTTAATAATAAGTGCTAGAAAATGGAATGAAATAATGTTAGGCAAATGGAAATAGAATGACCAAATGGAATTGGAAAATGAAAATTTATGTGGCTTTTACATGATAGCAGGTTGATAGCCATGAGAGTTCTTGGAAGCTAAAATGTCATAGTATATGTAGCGTATCAGCTAATAGGTCCAGCTGAGATTTCATTCATGTCAATTTAGTCAATGCCATTTTTCTCATTTATCCTTGTTTCATTTGATATCTAATTAATTAGGACTTATGCATTCGCCGAGAATGCTTTTAACTGGCAGCATTGGCCAATCACATTTCGCATTTAACATATTACTTATTTTTTTGTATAGTTTGAATTTGGAGAGCTATTTTTTATATTGGAAAATTAGCATTTATCTATTTTTCTATTCGTCCGAGTAGCTTTATAAATCATTTTCATTTTAAAAATTCGGGAAAATGCAAACGCATAGATTGATTAAATAAATTTAAGCAAAGGCATAGTTTAAAAACTGGTGGCTAGAGGTACGTAATCCATGAATGTAGATTAAATGCATTAAAATATCAGGAAAATGTGAGCGCGTAGATTGATTAAATAAAGTTAAGTAAAGGCATATGTTATAATAAAACTAGCAGGTAGATGTACGTAATGCATGAATGCAAATTAAATGCATTAAATGGCATCTGGCTGGAGGTGAAGGCGCTAGAAAGGTTGTTGCTCAATGCTAAACCAGCTGCTAATGAACAACAAAAGCTTCAAAAATCTCAGTTAACATGTAAAGGGATGATAAATATTGATCTACCAACTAGATGGGGTCATTTTACTTCAATTATGTAGCACTTATTCTTAGTTGTATAATCCATTCACATGCAACCAGAATTCAGAATAGTTAGCATCCATACACATCTATGCATAGATACATGCTTTCTAACATATTGATATGCATATGGTTTTCTACTGGCACAATCCTTGAACATTCTTTAGGTGCAAGTGCTAGTTTATTAATTGACGTTGATTGATGGATAAAATGTATACATAGACACATACCTGCACACATGCATCAATGCACAGATGCATACATAGATGAATGGATGTACACATATATACATGTATACATACATACATGATTACACGCATACATATATATATGCATTCATGCATCCATGGATGCATATATCCATGTATTAATAGATCCCTTAAAATATGCATATATTCAAACGACCCCAACGAGTTTGGGAATGAATATTTAAGTGGCTTTTACATGATAGCAATCTCTTATAAATATGCATATATGCATGAGGACACATAGCCATCAATGAATCTATGCATTTGCATTTTCATGAGCATTTAAAAACAAAAAGGATTGAGAAAGCTACTTGCATGGGCAGCAAAAACAGATAAATGCCAATTTTCCAATATAAAAAATGACTTATGAAATTGAGATCGTATATATAAAAAACAATATGTTAACACACTGAAGTATAACTGGCTGGCACTATCCACAAAAAAAGCATTCAAGGCAAATGCAATAGTAATCTGTTATATACATACATGCATACATGGAAACATAGATACATGCACACATATATACATAATTACATGCACACATATATAGATGCATACTTGCATGCATGGATGCATACGAAGACTATTTTTCATGGGATTGTTAAAGAGTGCACTTGCTCTCTATATGCTTCCATATTTTGCATGTGTGCCTATGATCTCTATTACTTTGCGTGTGTTGTTTTTGTGTTCTGTAAGCCCGTGTTCTGAGGAAGAGTTTGTAGTGACCGAGCAGGAGATGTTATAGTTGCAAAGTCCAGACCCAGAAACGAGTTACTTGAGGTGATAATTTGTTAATTTTCACAGTTTCTTTCCATTAAAGTGCATTACAAAGCTGTATTTCATTGTGTACATTTCACCTATTAATCAAACACAATTAACAAAATAGCAGTAGAAAACCATGTGCATGTTAATATGTTGGACAACATGTATTTGTGTTTGGCTGTATATTTATCTCCAAAGCCCTCAGTGTTTGATTGCATAACTTTGATATTTTCTTCATATTTTTCTTGGATTGGATGGTGTGAATGTTGTCGTGATGGATGAAGGTCTGTTTGTGCTATTTAATTGTGGAAGTTGATGTTTGAAAAGTTATTTTTTTTATTTGGAAACTGGCATTTATCTGTTTTCTTTTTTGTGTTTCAAATTCAATGCATTAAATGGCATTGGGATTTATCATGTAATATAGATTTAAGTGACTTGAGATGCATTGTGATTACTTTGAGCGTGTCATTTTTGTTATTCTACATATGCGTGTAGTTGCAGGAGATGTTGTTGTTGCACAGTGAAGACCAAGAAACAAGTTACTTGATACATGTATCCATACATACATGGGTGCAGACATCCATCATGGTATCCATATATGCGCAGGTACATGTATCTATGAAAAGATGTATCCATAGATACATCGACACATATATGGATAGAATCCTGTATACATATGCACATAGATGCACCAATACATATATGCGTGGATGCATTTATAGCTACAAGTATACATAGAAACATAGTTGCATGGATAGATAGATACATGCATAGTTGGACACATAAATGCTTAAATATGCATGTATGGAAATATCCATGGATTGCATATGAAGTTGCATAGATAGATATATGCATGCATGCATGTATACATAGATGCATGTATTGTAGTACACATGGATGCATGTATACGTGTATCTATGGGTAGGATGCATGGATGCATTTAAATAGAAGAATTTTGTCAAATGTCATAGTTATTGTCCTCATAGGCGCATATGCAAAAAATGGAAGCATACAAAAGGCAAGTGAACTGTTTGGAAGAATTAGTAACATAAGCAAAACTTGTTCTATTTTCGAAGACAAATTACTATTGCAATTGTGAAAAATGCATTTTTCTGTTTCTATATGTGCAAGTAGCCTTTTAAATCATGTGTTCAAAGAAATTAGGAATACAAGATGAAAAAATAGAAAACATGAAAGAGAACTTTATGTAGTGATTATATTGAAGAATTTCAATTGCATTTCAAGAAAAGCAGAAAGACAATTTGGAAAGCTAACCTTGCAATCTGCTATTGAATGATCAAGTACACTCGTAGCAATTTAAAAAATTTGACTGTTATTGCAGTCAGAAGTAATTTTTCCTAGTACAATGACAAAATTGAGAGATGAGCAAAGTGTAAAAACATATACTATTTCATCTACAACCATGGGAAATCTTCCCAGAAGCGCATATTTGCAAAACTCTGCATTGTATTAAAAAAAAAAAGAAGGTTAATATGGTAACCTCACGTTGCAATTTGTGCGTGATTGTTTAAATAGACTTCAAAGTACTGATCCCTGTTACAAGGACAATCTAGACAAATGAGTACAGTGAGTGACATATACTATGCTATTCATAAAAACAAAACAGAATTCTTATGTAGATTCATTTCGACGAGGAAGAACCTAAGCAAGAACTTTTGTTGCTTATAATGAAAATTGCATTTTATAATTTTAAATTACTTATTGTTATTTGTGTAGCCTATAATTTAGAACATATTTTGCATATCTATGCATTAGTGTAATTTTGTTATTGCAATGGTAGCATAAGCTCTTTAAGAGCAATCAATGGAATAGATGTCATATTTGCTTAAGCGTTTGAAGAAGTGTAAATAGGACATGGCAACCTGTCAATACTAAGCCAAAAAACAACACAGACCTGGGCCAGCACTATTAAGTTCTAACACAAACAACTTCTAGCTACTGTTCAATGCTAAACCAGCTGCCACTTAATAGTAAAAGCCACATAAATATTGATTTTCTAACTAGATGGGGTCATTCTATTTCCATTTGCATAAGTTTATTTTGTAACATTATGTAGCACTTTTACTTGTGCAATGAAGCCACATGCAAGTAGAATTCATAACTCATGGCATCTAGATACACTCAAGGACAAATACAAACCAATGTTGTTGGCGTCCTGATAAGAAAGATGATGAGATACATCCAATTAATGTATGTCACAACATCTTATTCAATGAAGATGATTTGGATAGGGAGGTTACAAATGAGAATCCTTATTGGTGTGTGAGTAATCCTCTTTTTGAAGACTTCTCAAGAAAATTGCTTGCCAATACTATTAGTGAACAGGTGGAATCAGATTTATTAATTGACTTTGATTGATGGGTCAAATGTGCATAAGGATAGTTATAATTATTTCTTTATTTTAATTATTATGTATTTAAATACTAATTAGCAGTTA
The DNA here is from genome assembly GCA_007258455.2 of Sequoia sempervirens. Classification (NCBI taxonomy): domain Eukaryota; kingdom Viridiplantae; phylum Streptophyta; class Pinopsida; order Cupressales; family Cupressaceae; genus Sequoia; species Sequoia sempervirens. The sequence continues at coordinate 16,246 of VDFB02167632.1, forward strand.
CCTAATTAATTAGATATGAAATGATAGAAGGGTAAATAAGATTAATAGTTAATTGACATTTGATGAGATAATTGATTGGTTGGAATGATTCAGGAGACTACAATTCTTTGAGAAGTTTTGTCAAATAGTGTCCTTGCGTTGTGTATGCATCCATATGTTACATATGTGCCTATGACGACAATAACTAGGACATTTGAAAAAATTCTTCTTTCCTTTATGCTTTCATGACAGCAAGAAAGCTGAGAGCAATTGTGGAGTTTAGGCTTATATCTGTAAATTGCATTTGCTTCACATTTTTTAAAGCCTTCTCAACACATTGTCCATATATTGTTCCAAAGGTCTCATTATGGCACATGCTAACAACATACTGGCTTTAAAGCTTTCACTATGGAACAGTTCTGCAGTAATTGAAGATATGTAATCTTTAGAGGACTCATATGCACCAAGTTATTGTTAAGCTCCCATATTGTACACTGGACAAAAGACAATTGTGCATCCGAGGAAGCAGTCTATGAAGATTAGCATAGGCTGAGCACTGTGAAACCCAATCTGCCTATGGACTCGAAAATGAAAGAAAATTGAGGAAAATAACTATTTATTGCCTCAAGTAACTTGTTTGCAAGTGTGCTTTTTGGAACCATGACAACCTTTGCCCTGTCACTGCGAACCCTTCCATAGAAAAGACATATAGACGCACACATATATATATATACATATGTATACACATGCACAAATACATGTATGTATACACACATATATGCACGTATGTACATATACATACATGCATACATGCATATACACATACATGCATCCATACACACAAACATATATGCATAAATAAATATATGCATAGATATATCCAGAGACATATGCATCCATGCATACATGTAGCTACAAATGTCTACATAGATATGCACATAGATAGATGCTTATGTACATAGAGACATGCATACATACATATATGCATGGACACATCACACACAAAGCGATAGTGATAGTCCAACTAAAGCACTATGAAACACAACTTCATTATGCACTTTAATGGAAAGAAACTATGAAAATTAACAAATTATCACCTCAAGTAACTTGTTTCTGGGTCAGGACTCTGCAACTATAACATCTCTTGCTCAGTCACTACAAACTCTTCCTCATAAAACGGGCTTACAGAACACAAAAACAACACATGCAAAGTAATAGAAATGCATAGTAAGTGGCTTAACTCTATATTAAATGACCAAAGTACCTTGGCCACGCATGGCCACCAAGCCATTCCAGCGCCTTCACCTCCAGCCAGATGCCATTTAATGCATTTAATTTGCATTCATGCATTACGTACGCCTACCCGCCAGTTTTATTATAAACTATGCCTTTGCTTAAATTTATTTAATCAATCTATGCGTTCGCATTTTCTTGATATTTTAATGCATTTAATCTACATTCATGGATTACGTACCTCTAGCCGCCAATTTTTAAACTATGCCTTTGCTTAAATTTATTAATCAACCTATGCGTTCGCATTTTCCCGAATTTTTAAAACGAAAATGATTTATAAAGCTACTCGGACGAATAGGAAAATAGATAAATGCTAATTTTCCAATATAAAAAATAGCTCTCCAAATTCAAACTATACAAAAAAATAAGTAATATGTTAAATGCTAAAATGTGATTGGCCGATGTTGCCGGTTAAAAGCATTTCGAGCGAATGCATAAGTATTCATGTCTTGACGCTAGGAACCAATAAAATTCAGGCTATACAAAATAGTTTATCCAAGTGAGTGTTATTAGGTTTGTTATCTTTGTTTTCATAGGCAACTTAAAAATGGGTTCACAGGGAACAGCTATAAACTGATGATATTCAACTACAACCTATTCACTTGCTCAAACTAGCATAGCAGCCAGATGGCTCAACAAATTTCGTGACCAAAACCAAAGATGTTTTGTAGAACAGTTTTTTTTGGCACTATTCTAGGCATCAAGCGAGATGAAACATTATGTATCATTGTCAAAGAAAATAGAAAGCCGAAGGAAGAGCTTTTGTCTTCAAATGCTTGGAAAACTTTCCAGCCAAACAGTAGACTATGAGCATATTACACATACCAATCAACTCTATGATTTTAAAGATTGAATATATGCATATTTAAAGCCATCTATTATCTATTCTTTGTATATGTCTAAACTATTTTTGAATTCACTTGCAAGCTGCAATGATTGTGAAGCATTGTGTGTTCAAATGCTTTAAAATAAAGTTACACGAACATATGCAATGCACTAATTGTTCTTGTTCTTTTCGAGATTTAGATGGTTTGTTTCTTCTGCAAGAAGATTGAGCTGGTTCATGTATTTGTTAAGTCTATTACAGATGAGCAAGAGGAGCAACACAAGAAAAATTTTGATTTTATAGTGAAAGCAAAAAGTTGGATGGGCATGTCACAACTTGTCTTATCTATCTGTTATTGGATACAGTTAGTCCTAATATCTTCAAGAAAAAAAAATAACACAGCGCAAAAGTCAGCAAACATAGATAGTTGTTTAAATTTTTGCAAAATTGATGGTACTTTT
>VDFB02167633.1:0-27774 GCA_007258455.2 Sequoia sempervirens
TGGAAAAATTCAATCTTACTAGATACAATGTGTTGAAAAGCTCTTTGAAGTTATTATGGAAAAGAGTTCCTAAGAGTACAATGCACAGTTTTGAATTAATCTTTTTGCATGAATTCCATATCTTTGATTGGCTATTTCATGCTTGATGACCTTCATCAAGAATGAGCAGACCTATGCTCTCTAAAAGCAGTTTTCCAATATGCTTAGCCTCTTCAGGAAGGCTCACATTTGTCCCAAAAGTTAGGCATACAAAAAGATTGTAGCCAATAACAAGCACACTTTTTCTTCTATGCCACTCACGAAGCATCACCAAACGCCTCAAATTTTTTAATTTTTTTCCCATGATCTAGTTGCTCTTAGCTAGTTTTATAATCTCTTCATATTCACAGTTTGAATGAATTTCATTCCAAAAGGTCATTGATTTGTTTAGCATGTAAACTGGAATGTCAATACTCCACTTCTTGAACTCTCTTTCCCAAGGGAAAAGCATGTTTTTTGGAGCAATAATCAAAGGCTTGCTTCTAGGAAACAATTCTAGGTAGGTCTTTAGAAAATTTATTTCTCATGCTCTGGGCACAGGCAAAACATTTCTCATTATAAGTTTTCTATTCCTTGTTCCTAGAGCATGAGAAATAATGAGAAATGTTTTTCCTGTGCTCGGAGCATGAGAAATAAGTTTTCTAAAGACCTACCTGGAATTGTTTCCTAGAAGCAGGCCTTTGATTATTGCTCCAAAAAACATGATTTTCCCTTGGGAAAGAGAGTTCAAGAAGTGGAGTATTGACATTCTAGTTTACATGCTAAACAAATCAAGGACCTTTTGGAATGAAATTTATTCAAACTGTGAATATGAAAAGAATATAAAACTAGCTTAGAGCAACCAGATCATGGGAAAAAAAATGAAAAATTTGAGGCATTTGGTGATGCTTCGTGAGTGGCATAGAAGAAAAAGTGTGCTTGTTATTGGCTATAATATTTTGTATACCTAACTTGTGAGACAAATGTGAGCCTTCCTGAAGAGGCTAAGCATATTGGAAAACTTCTTTTAGAGAGCCCAGGTCTGCTTGTTCTTGATGAAGGTCATCAAGCTCAAAATAGTTGGTCAAAGATATGGAATTCATGGAAAAAGGTTAATTCAAAATTGCACATTATACTCTAAGGAACTCTTTTCTAGAATAACTTCAAAGATATTTTCAACACATTGTATCTGGTAAGGCTGAATTTTTTCAATTGTTGCTTGGGTAAAAACTCGAAGCTATCCTCAACACCTGGTAAAGTTATGGCTAACATCAAGATCTGTAGGTTGAGGAGGTTCTTCATGGATGAAATTGAGAATAAAATTCAAAATGGAAAAGAGAGTGGAAAAGTAGAATTTGATGAAACTCTTGCAAAGTTTAGGTTAATGACTAATGCTTTATTTCATTGTTATGATGGGAATATTCTGAACAATCTTCTCGGAATAAAGGATTTTACTGTGATTTTGACAACATCTTCTATACAACAAGCCGCCTTAGATCAAATAAATGAAGCAAACAATTGTGAAAGAGCCAAAAATTTTGAATTTGAAACAATGGCGTCTTATATATAGAATCCCCCTATGATTTGCTCCTAGAATAAGGTATAAAAATTTTGAATTAGAAACAATGGTATATGAACAACTATTTAGCCTATCTATTATGCTACAACAATTAACTATAGGTTAGAACATATCCATATCAACATAAAATAGCAAGTACAACTCACCTCAAACTCTGCTGTGGAAGTTGCTTTGTAAGGAAGTTTTCACTCCTCCATGAACATTCTCTGTGCACATAGCCAAACATTTAAAGTTCTTAACCAAAGTTCCAAAAATGAGTATCTCGTGATTGCATGACTCCTACTTTTTCTCTGAGTATGGCAACTTACCTAAGCTTCTGGTGTTTCTAGATGGAACCTATATCAGAAAAGTGTAGTCTCCATTTGAAGGAACCGTCCTCAGAGCTCTTCCCTAAAATGAGGTTTGAAAACATTAGAAGAAAATAAATACCATAATTCTAAAGTAACAATTTGTATCAAGCCAAATGCCAGAAAGTATAATTAAAAAGAAAAATCCTTACAATTTGGTTCTCTGGCATTCACAAATTTTGAACTTAACTAAAATGAAACATATCTTGATCTTTTATAAGAACAAGAATCTTGGGAAACTTAACAAACACATGAGAAGAACAAAGGACAAATCAATATAAGGCACATGGTGAATGACAACTCATAGAAATACTTTTGAATAAGTCAATAAACTCAACCTTCACCAGTTTTAACTTTTAGGACTTTTCAAAATAATATCATGACTTGAAATTGGACCAAGCAGATTTATGATTTTATCTTTAGAATGTAGGAACTTTCTCTATTGGATATTCAGAGTGATCGACCAAGAATCTGAAGTAATCAACTAACTCCTAAGATGTAATCAAGTGGAAACTAATGTTTCAGTCCACTGATGTTTGTATTCCTACACACGGGTTCTGCTTCCAAACCAAAACACCCGAAAGTGTTTCAAACTGGCTCAAGGTACTCTCATTCGTCGCATGCATAATACCTAGTTTCCCAATACTTCTTTATCTCAAGATCCTCCTTCGCATGAACTCCTGGAGTGTACCTCCCAACCTAGTTACGTCACTGATAGCAATCCAATTTTTCTTAATCGTCCATACCCGAACATTGCATCACAATCTATTCTTCCTGCACATAAAAAAGCCACATATTAACCCCTTCTAAATAAAATATTTAATCATCATAAAACCATAATTAATAAATCATTTCAATTTCAGAAAGAATCCGATGTCAATTACTATCAAAACAAAAGTTGTATAAACCACAAAAATCCATGAAGCCTCCTAAATGTAGCTTAAAGCAAGTTTATAAGATGGGTTTCATCATAAGAAGCTTTCTACTACAACTATTAATGAATGCATTAGAAGCAAAAACCAAAATTCTTCACACTCAAATTTATGCAGTCAAACATTTATTCCAAAAGTATGTTAGCAGGTGGTAACTAAAAAAAAGATTTTTTTCTTGGTTTCTTTTATCAATATGCTATGTGGAAATGGAATAATCACTAAGAAACCCTAACAATAAAAAATGAAGTAAAGGTTCAAGAAAGGAAATTCCAATGTACTATTGTGTAATGGTGACGAAGGCACTTATATGAGCATGACCTGCATGCAAACCATCGCCATTGAATTGCCATCCATACAAAGAGAAAATAAGCAACGTAAGGATTTGAGTAATATAAGTCCAAAGGGTTATGTTGTAACGATAATGGAATCACCATAAGAGGACAAATGATGAATAAATTCTTGCGACTATAATTATATGATCCATAACTCTATTGGTCATGTGGCACAGTTGTGCTATAACAAATACAGGATGCATTCATGTGTGACCCAAGTTTAATGTGGCTATGTTGTGCTAAAAATGGAGGCACTCATATGAGTACAATTCATGTATAAATCACTATCATCACAATTAGGTGTCCAATTACTCCAGCGGACATTCAGTGCACCTGTGGTATAAAAATTATGGGGTACATTCAGTTGACTCAAGTTTAACAGGGTACGATGTAATGATAGCATGATCCAAGAGCGACTACCTCTTACTGCAATAAAGAGCCTATAACTCTGGTTGATATCCAGAGTGGTTGTGTTATATCAATTATGCAGTACATTCAAGCACAACCCATGTTTAATGAGATATTCTAGAGAGTGATCAAGATTTTCTAAACCTTATGAATGTTACTTAGAAGTGTACAACTTAAACTACAAACCAAGTTTGTTACATGCTTGAATGCAATCTTGGGTTACCTCAAACTATAATAATGTGATCTACTAATAACCATTATATGGGAATTATTAAAGAAGCAAGACCCATGCTATATAGGATACATTTCCCTAATCAGGTTTACATACCTTAATGATCAAACACAAGCTTCCCACACACTCTAGGATACAATCCAAGATCATACCACACCCTGGCAAGATAGCTAATTTTCTGACCCAAGATTTAAGGTTGTTTTTTAATACCAACAGAAGCATTGGTAAGAGCATGACTAGGGTACAAATCCTAGGCCTCTGTAGAAACATAAACCATAACTCTAGTGGATTAGTGAGGTTGCAATACCAGAAAGATTGAGGCATCATCTATTTGTCAGAATAATTTTAACTCAACAGCGAAAAAAAACCCAATATTAGTTTTTTTAAATACCCATATAAAGAAAACGCCCAACGTCTTTTTTTTAAATATGAAGATAGTCAATAACAAAGGGTTCACTAAACATCAATTTTTTTTAATGCCCGGGAAAAATGATAACAAAATCAAAATTTAGAAAACTACGTGTAATACTAGAAAATGTTGAGATCTCATTTGTTTCTAAAAAAAAATGTTATCTCAATAGTGAAAAATATCCAGTACCATTTTAAAAAAAAAACCCATTTCAAGTGAAAACCCAGCATCGAAATACCCAAACAACCACTATCAAAAATACTGAGCATCAGTTTTTAAACATACCCAAATAGCCAGTAACAAAACAACCAGCATCATAAAATTCAAATAGCCAAATAGTACTTCACGAAAACACCCAACATCAAATTTTTCAAATACCCAAATAGGCATAACATATACATCCAACTTTTAAAAAAAATTAAGAATGGTTTGCTTACCTTTGAGACGATCCACAACACAAAGCTCAAAATCCTCAAGACATACTTCTAGGTGGGGAGCTGTCTGATAGAAGGATAGATTTGGCCACATTCTAGATCCGTACTTTGAAGCATTGCTGGTAGGAGATTCCTCCACTAGGAAAGCCCTTCGATTACTACTTAATATCTCCATCTTCAAAACACTTCAACCTCTGTTTGTTTTCCCAGACTATTTCTTCTAACTACGTGGTAGTTAAAAACTGTAGGAAAATGGTGGTCTTTATATCGTTTGATTTTTGTTACACATTTATAAAAAATATATATATCTATATATATATATTTGTATGCATAAGTGTCGACTAAAGCCTAAATTGATGGCTAGGAAGATTTTCTCTCAAAAAACAAAGTTTGATGCAAAAAATTAGTCATTTATAGTTGTGATTTTATCTGATGATCAAATTAGTCATTTATAGCTATGTTGCAAAAAATGAGTAGAATTTAATCATTTTTAGTTGTCATGACTAAATTTTTTAGTCACGTAGTCATTTATTTGCCAAATTCTACTAGTGTATCTCTATATTTTCACTTTCATGTTGAATCTTTATCTTCAACATATGAAGTTTAGAAAATATTGGAAAAACTCTTTGGTACATAAGATGAATTAGGAGATCATCAATAGGAGAATGAGCTAAAAGGGTTAAGTCCTTCAAGTTTTGATACAATACTTGACTTCTTCACCAAACTAAAGGCCATAAGATTGCAATTGAAAAACTGTGGAATTGAGAAAGATGATAAAAAGATGATCTTAAGTATTCTCTCTAAACTTGGCCCAGACTATTCAGTCTTTGTTTCTACATTCTACGCCACTAAAAGTGCCCTAGGAGCTTCCTACACAATTCCTTCTCTTGTTGTGTTTGCTAATGAAATCACAAAAGAATAGGACAAGTTTGTTCAAATGGGAACTATCAAACCTTCTAAGCGTCATGCCTTGGTTGCAAGTTAGGGCACTAAAGATTAAAAAGATAATGTCAAACAAAATAAGAAACAAAAGAACCAAGGAGAGAATGCTTCAAATGTAGACATTAACAATTCTTCAAAATCAAGGAAAATCTAAGAAAGAAAAGGTTAAATGTGCTTATTGTAAGAAACTTGGCCATGATGAACATAAACGTATGAAGAAATAGATTGACCACCTCACACATCTTCTTGAGAAGAGAAATGAAGGGGTCACTAAATCTCCATCTTCATCAAACCACTTCACACATCTTCTTGAGAAGAGAAATGAAGGGGTCACTAAATATTTTCATCAAACCAAGAATCTACTAAGTAAAAGGAAAAGGGCTATGTAGGAAAACATAAAGGAAAAAATTTGTGTGCTTCTACAAGTCTTGGATCAAGGAATGAATTTTAGATTATGGAACTTCTCATCATATGACTTCTTCACAACCCATGTTCTTTTGTTTTGAGTTGTGTTATGTCACCTATTTTTATGGGTAACAATACACATATTGTTGGTATGTGGTGACTGATCATGCAAATATTGTACACTCTTTACGTATCCTCCTTGGGTTCAAGGGCGGCGTCCCCCGACAACAAGGGTTTGAGGGAGGCAGCCTCTAATAGTAGGGGTTTGGGGGTGCAACCCCTGATTTTTTTTATTGTTAACACATCAAGGTTTTCCCGTTAACACATCAAGGGGTTGGTAGTTAATTTTTTAACCGACAAATGAAAATGACTTTATAAAACCCTAATTCTAGAAGCTTCCAAAATTCTTGTTATAAGTGGTTGGGATGTATGTTGCGGTATGATGTTCATGAGATTGCAATCCATTTTGCACTGGATAATAAAATCATTGGATGACTGAGTTTCTATGGATGTAGCCAATATTGGGTGAAGCACGTTAAATTTTGTGTTATTCTTTATTGTTATTTCTAGGTTATTTAATCTGCATATAATTGTTAATGTGTATTGCTCCAATATGCCTGAACCCTAACAACTGGTATTAGAGTTGCACACATTTTGGTTGATTGGTAGGAAACCTCTAGATTTGAGTGGGAACAATGGAAGAAGGTAAATTCAAGGTTGAAAAGTTCAACGGCTAGAATTATCAATTATGGAAGATGTGGATGGAAGATTATTTGTATCAAAAGGATCTATGATGACCATTGCAAGGAAAAGCAAAGACAGATGCTACAATGTCCAATGAAGAATGAGATATTCTGGATAGAAAGGCACTAGGAACCATTCGGTTCTGCCTGGCACCATATGTGGCGTTCAATATAATGGAAGTAAAGCCAACATAGGATTTGATGGAATCCTTGGCTAAATCATATGAAAAACCCTTAGCCTCAAATAAGGTATTTCTCATGAAGCGTTTGTTTAATCTGAAAATGATTGAAGATGGAACTGTGACAGATTATTTAAATGATTTTAATATGATTACCTATCAGTTAACTTATGTAAAAGTGAATTTTGATGAAGAGGTAAGGACTTTCTTGGTTTTATGTTCTTTGTTAGAAAGTTGGAATAGCTTGGTAATGGTTGTAAGTAACTCTGTCTCTTATTCAAATACAATGAAATTTGATGATGTTGGTGTTATCCTTAGCAAGGAAATGCGACAGAAAAGCACAGGTGACAGTTCAACATTAGGAAATGATTTGACTATAGAGAACAAGGGAAGAAAAAAGGAGAGAGGGAAAATCCCAACAAATCATGGGAAGTCAAAAGGGAAGTCGAAGAAAGACATATCTAAATCTAGAAGGAGAATGGATTGCTGGCACTATGGAAAGCCATGACACTTGAAGAAGGATTGTTGGTCTTGAAAGGGAAAACAAGGAGACAAATAACATGATGACAATAAGGAAGCTAATGTTACAAGTAATAAATTGCAAGATGCTTTAATTCTATGTTTAGATAATGCTAATGATTCTTGGGTGATAGATTTTGGTGCTTCATTTCATGCTACACCCCATAGGAAATATTTCATAGATTATGTTCAAGGTGATTTTGGACAAGTATATTTGGGTGATGATGAACCCTATTAGATTGTTGGAAAAGGAAAGATAAAAATCAAGTTTCAAAATGGAAATGAATGGTTTCTACAGGAGGTAAGGTATGTTCCAAGTTTGAGAAGGAATTTAATTTCTGTAGAACAACTGGGTAGTGAAGGCTGCATAGTTACTTTTTAAAACAAAGTTTGGAAGGTCACTAAAGGTGCATTAGTAGTAGCTAAAGGTGAAAAGGTAGGCACATTGTATTTGTGTACTGGTAATACTTATTCTACCTTAGCTATTGCAAAAAAAATTGCTATTGAGACAGTTAGAGCACTTGCTACAAGGACAAAAACAAAATTGTAGCACCATAGACTTGGGCACATGAGTGAGAAAGGGATGAAGATCCTTCACTCCAAAAAGCTGCTACCAAGTCTAAAGGAGATTAACTTGGAGTCCTGTGAAAATTGTGTTTATGGAAAACATATATTTTTTTTATTTCTTAAAGTTGGGAAAGAGAAGAAGAGTGAGAAATTAGAGCTTGTGCATTTAGATGTATGGGGACCAGCTCAGGTATCTTCTCTTGGTGTCTCTTGCTATTATGTTACTTTTATTGATGATGCAACTAGGAAAACATGGGTGTATTTCCTAAAACAAAAATCAAAAGTATTTGAAACTTTTAAAAAGTGGAAGCTTTGGTTGAGAATGGGGCAGGGAAAAAAGTTGAAGTGTCTTAGATCTGATAATGGAGGCAAGTATTGTATGAGAGGGAATTTGAAAATTATTGTTCATACAATAAAATTAGTAGGCTGACAGTTCTTAGAACCCCACAAGAAAATGGTGTGTTTGAGAGGATGAATGAGTTCATTATGGAGCATGCAAGGAGCATGGTGCATGTTGGATTACCCTTACAATTTTGGAAGATGCTATTTGGAAATAGGATGCCATTTAATTGAAAATCCTAAACATTAATTATTTCATGTATCTCCTAGATTCTTGGAATGTGTTCAACAACACTAAGATTAAGATGAGATTAATATTTGATAAAATAATCATGATTATTGACATTTGTAATTAATTCTAAATGTAAGAAGCATGTGAGGGAATCCATAGTGAGTTCCTAAATAATAGGGACACATGGGACACTCACATGGTAAGGTGAAACTCACCTTGTGTCCAGTTAACTATACAGAGTAACAATTAACACTTTTGAATGCATGTAAAGATCCTAGGAGTTAGGATTTGATGTTTCCATGCTTGAAGTTTAGTTAAAGTTGGATTCGGATCAATTGATTCAGTTAAGTTTAGATTGAGATCAGTTCGATTCGGTTGATTCAGTTGATTCTGATTGATTGATTCAGTTCAAAATTAGTTTAGTTTAGTTCAATTAGAGTTTAGTTGATTCCGGTTAGTTCAATTGATTCCCGATTCGGTTGGTTGAAGTTATCTTGATTGCATGCATGTTAGTTATTTTGAGTTGCATGTAGTTAGCTTCAGTTAACTTGTAATGCATGGCTAAATAACATTGAGTTATATGACAGATAACAGGGACTACCTCCAGTTAACAAGGGATGACCATTCTTTGGGAATGGTGTTGAGTAAATGTTTTAGTTAACTATAAAGCACTTGAAGCCAACTTGGGTGCCCAAGATGCTTTATTGGAATTACCTCTCATGCATGATAAGATATTTTTGAAGGCTCAGTTAAGTAGCTTTACTTAAGGGCGCCAACTTTGAGGAAGAGCTTTGGAATTATCACCGAAGTGAAGGAGAAGTTGTAGCTTCAGTTTGGGACACTCAAATGCATGAAGCACATGTTGTAAGCTTTAGTCTTCACTGAATAATTCAACTTGAAGGAATATGGCGTACCTTTTCAAGGGCTTGAGCTTATGCATTGTAATTATCACCATTTGATTATTACAAGGTTGCATATTGTCTCTATATCTCATTCAAGTTGAATAGAGTTGTCATAATTGTTATTGCAGGTGTGAAGAAGATTGGTAAAGACAGAAGAAGCATTCTCAAGCAAGAATTGGAGCTATTGTAATTCAAAGTTTGAATAATAGAATAATTCTTGGTGGAGTTTTTTCCCGAAAGGGTTTCTCCACGGTATATCTTGTGTGCATAGTCATTGTTTATTATAACAATGAGAGGCCTATCAAATCATATTGATGATGGTGGTATTCTAAGAGGATGCATGGATGGGTGAAAAGGTAAACTACTCATTCTGAAAACCTTTGGTTGTGAAGCTTTGTCCATGTTGATATTGAAAATAGAACCAAGCTTGAGGCTAAGTCAAAAAAAATGTGCCTTCATTAGATATATGGAGTAGATGAATTTGGTTATCGATTATGGGATTATGAAAATCATAAAATCATTAGGAGTAGAGATGTTATATTCAACGAGAAGGTCATGTATAAGAATTAGTTGTAGGAAAAGAAGCATGAATAGGCCAAAAAGGAATATGTGGTGTTGGATGAGATTCCAAAAAATAAAATGTTAGTGGTACTTAATGATCAACAACAACAAGTTATCCCATTGACTCCTGCAAGTGTTAGACACTCTACAAGGATAACTAGACCTACAAAAATATTTTCTCCATCATTATATTCTATATTATTAACTAATTCTAGTGAACCTAAAGGTTATGAAGAAACAGTGTAGGTAGATACCAAAAAGCAGTGGGAGCTAGGCATGAAATAGGAAATGGATTCCTTGTTGTAGAATCAAACTTGGGACTTAGTCCAATTGCCTACAAGTAAAAGAGCATTGCCAAATAAATGGGTTTATAGGTTGATGGAAGAAGATGGAGGCAAGAAAAGATATAAGGCCAAACTTGTGGTAAAAGGTTTTACACAAAAAGGTATAGATTTTGATGAAATATTTTCTCTGGTTGTAAAGATGACTTCTATTAGAACTATTCTAAGTCCTATGGCTACGAAAGACTTGCATCTTGAATAGCTAGATGCGAAAACAACATTTCTCCATGGGGATTTGGAAGAGGAAAGATACATGCAACAACCACAGGGATATGAGGTCAAGGGTAAGGAGGAATTTTTGTGCAGGTTAAAGAAGAGTTTATATGGCCTGAAGCAAGCACCTCGACAAAGGTATTTGAAATTTGACAGTTTTATGGCTGAATAAGGTTACAAAATATGTCATTCTGAATATTGTGTTTATTTTAAGAAATTGGATAATGTCAGCTATATTATCTTGTTGCTTTATGTTGATGACATGCTTGTTGTCGGGTCTAACATGCAACATATTAATGAACTTAAGTAGAAATTAGTGAATTCATTTGCTATGAAGAATTTGGGTGCAACAAAACAAATCCTTGGTATGAGGATCACACAATATATGACAAAAAAAAAATTATTTTTGTCTCAAAGTGAGTATGTAGAGAAGGTGTTGAAAAGGTTTAACATGCAAAATGTAAAAGCAGCTAGTACACCTTTTCCTAGTCATTTTAAGTTGTCTAAGGAGATGTGTCCAAAGACACAAGAGGAGGAAGAAAAAATGTCTAAGATACCATATGCATTAGCAGTTGGTAGCTTGATGTATGCAATGGTATGCACAAGGCCAGATATTGCACATGCAGTGGGAGTTGTGAGCAGGTATATGAGCAATTTGGGAATGAAACACTGCAATGTAGTAAAATGGATTCTCTGATATTCAAGAGGTACTACTTCAAATAAACTATGTTAAGGAGGAAAAAATTCTACTCTAAAAGGATATGTTGACTATGATCTAGTGGGTGATATTGATAGCAGGAGGAGTACTATAGGGTATGTTTTTACTATAGGAGGTACTACAGTCAGTTGGATTTCAAGGTTGCAAAAGGTTGTTGCACTTTCAACCACTTGAGTATGCTGCTACTACGGAAGCTAGCAAGGAGATGATTTAGTTACAACATTTTCTGGAGGAATTGGGACAATGAAAAGATATCCCTTTGTAACATACACTGATAGCCAGAGTGTCATTCATCTTGCTAAGAATTCAACTCTACATTCAAAAACTAAGAACATATAGCTTAGATACCACTTCATCTGGTTAGTTTTGGAGGATAGACAATTGAAGCTGGAGAAAATTCATACAAGTGAGAATCCTACAGATATGTTCACAAAGGAAGTTACATGGGAGAAACTAATTTCCTCATCAGTTTTCGTTGGCTTTCATGATTGATAATGATGGACATAAGAAACTAGCTAGACCTGTAATCTAGTGGGAGTTGCCAATGCAGTAGTGTCATCCAGGATCAGTCTCTAAGTGGGAGATTGTTTAGCGTGGAGCTTGATCAATATCCAAGTGGGAGATTGTCAGTATGTGGTGACTAATCATGCAAATATTGTACACTCTTTACATATCCTCGTCGGTAGTTAACACATCAAGGTTTTATCATTGACACGTCAAGGGGTCGGTAGTTAGTTTTTTAACTAACAAATGAAAAATGACTTTTTAAAACCCTAATTCTAGAAGTTTCCAAAAAGCTTGTTATAAGCGATTGTGATGTATGTTGTGGTATGGTGTTCGCGAGATTGTAAAATGTTTTGCACTGGATAATAAAATCATTAGATGGCTAAGTTTCTATGGATGTATCCCATATTGGGTGAACCACACTAAATTTTGTGTTGATCTCTTTTGTGTTATTCTTCATTACATTTCTAGGTTATTTAATCTACATATAATTGTTAATGTTTATTGCTCCAATTTGCCTGAACCCTAACATATATGAATGTAACTGGGAAGGAATTTGTTGATATTGGGGATGGCACTTTCAATGATGTATTTTGTGTGTACCTTATTTGTCCAATAATATTCTCTCCATCTATTAGGTTAATCATAGTGGAGAAGGGAAGACTATGGAATTCACTCCTAATTCAATTATTATCAGAGCTTTGGAGAGAAAAGAGATTATTGCTATTGGGGTGTTTGATCATGCATCTCAGTTGTACACCTTTTTATATTTTATTCTTGATGATGACTTTGATACTTTGGCTGATGATCACACTTCTAGTGTGCACTTTGATTTTGAGGAGAATTTTGGTTAATTGAAATTGGTTATTCTCACAAGTGATCTAATTATTGAACCTTGCATTCCATCTCCATTTATTGTTGCTACTTTAGAGTCCAGTGTTGCTTCTTCAAAAATTTCAAGTGATTCTTTGTAGCAAGACATACATTGTCTTTTAGATTCATCTTTGTGGGATGATCTCTTGATGAGTATTTCAAACTTGTTTATGGAGATGTATATTACAAATTTGGTAGACACTATTGATTATATTTATCTTCTCTTTAACATAGTTGATTCTTCTTCAATTTTTTTGAGGGAAAAATTTGACCATCTTGTTCATTCTCTACATGATCATTTATCATAGTTTGACATGAGTGTGGATACTTTGGATAAAAATTTAGAGGAGATCGAGGAGATAATTGAGTATTTCGATTGTGTTCTACATTAGTCTCTAGGATATTTTGAGTTCTCATTCTCAACAGTGTGGTCTAGAACACTTGATTTGATTGTGAGAGCCTTCAACATCGACATGGGGACACTTGAATCGAGTTCAAAGACTCCATACATCTTGAGTTTTCTTCCTACATATTCCTTTTAGGAGTGGGGAGATATCTTGCATACACATTTAGTTTTATTTCTTCTCAAGAGGAGGAACATTGTTCGATGATCATGGACCATCTTCTACATCTAATTTTGGACATCTACAATTGGATCTCTTT
The DNA here is from genome assembly GCA_007258455.2 of Sequoia sempervirens. Lineage (NCBI taxonomy): Eukaryota > Viridiplantae > Streptophyta > Pinopsida > Cupressales > Cupressaceae > Sequoia > Sequoia sempervirens. The sequence continues at coordinate 13,393 of VDFB02167633.1, forward strand.
GGGGGGGGGCTTCTTTGTCCTTCCACTTCATTTCTCTCTCCCTCTCTCTCTATTATGGGGGGGAAATTCCTTTTTGTGGGAGGGGGCTTCTTCTTCTTTGGTGGGATCTTATATGTACATGGGTACCTAACTTGTCCTCATTTTTTGAGACCCATCATATTTTAAATCCTTCTAAGTTGTGCTTGAGGGAGGTGTTGGTGTAGATTTTTATTTCCTAGTGAGATAATTTATTTTCCCTTAGTAAAAGGTTTTCCTACACTTTTATTAAGCTTTCTTAGGATAATAAAGTAATTTTACATCATTTAATAACTAGGAGATAAGGTTATGAGTTGTCCCCATCCTTAAAGGGTGGAGCATTTACCACTTTTGGTGGACATTGGCGGACACTCCTTCTTGGTTGGATTTTCTACCTCCATCCTCTCCTTAGTTCTATATAAACTCACTACCTAGCTCGTATTTTCATACCTTTGCATATTTATTGTTGCATACTTTGGCATACATGTACATTGATGTGTGTGGTAATTATTTTGTAGTTTTTCTTTGAGATCCTAATGTAATCTTGTCATCTTGACATTTGCACATCTCTTGGAATTTCAGGTCTATAACATGGTGTTATTTCATTTAAAATTTTATACGTTATCTCTCTCATAGAAATATATTGGTTATTCATCTGTTTCATATTTGTAATAGATGAAGTAAAAAAGTACTACCAACTGCCTGGGCTAAGGTGTGGGTGCACAACCTTACTTCGAAAGTCAATATATTTATTTGGATTCTCCTTCAGAACAAACTGTTGACTAATGATAATCTTTATAAGAGGGGGTTCTCCTTTCCTAATAGGTGTTACTTGTGTTGTGCTGAGACTGAGAATTCCTCACATCTTTTTCTCCTTCGTCCTTTTGCTCATGCCATATGGTGTAGGATTTTGTGTATGTGGGATCTCAGCTGGGTTTTTCCTGGAACTATTGTGGATTTTTATAATCAATGGAAGGCCCCCTCAAAAAATTGGGCACTGAATTGGCTTTGGGACTACATCTTTCCTCACCTTGCCTAGGGTATTTGGAAAGAATGCAATAACAGAATCTTCAGGGATGTGGCTCTCTCGGAGGAAGTGGTCTATGGTAAGATAACTAGAGCATTGGTTGAAAACTTTAATTTTCTCAATAACAGGTATAAAGGAAAAGGCAAGATTAGCATGCAAGAGTATGAGATCAGAATGGTGGGAGCTTGGAAAATTAATGTGGATGTGTCCAACATGTCCAAGCTTACCAAGGGACCTAGAGATGGCATCTTTTGGAGTCTCCCTCCCCTTGGTTAGGTTAAAATCAACTTTGATGGCGCGGCCAAGGGAAACCCTGGGACTGCCGGGAGTGGAGGGGTGATAAGGTATGAGAATGGTTGCTTTATTGCGGCAGTGGCAGTTCCTGTAGGCACTCAGACCAACCATGTTGCTAAAGCCTCTGGAGTTTTTCAGACCTTGAAGCTGGCTAGCCAATTGAAGTTCAAAAATGTTTGGATTGAAGGGGATTCAAACAATATCATACAATTTCTAAATGGCCTACAAAAACCCTCATGGTCTATAGAGAATTGGATAGACCTTTCTAAGGAGATTATTAATAACTTTGAGAAAATTATATTTCGCATGCTTTTTGGGAAATAAATACGGTGGCAGATTTTTTTGCCAACAAAGGAGTTAAAGCTCAAAAAAAGATGAAGTGGCAGGGGTATGATAAGCAGTGAACAGTTAAGGAGTAATCCGAAGCTTTGGAAGAAGTTGGAAAATGGTGGCATTACTATCTTCATTGAGAAACTCCATGGCTGGGACCTAGAGGTTACTAGGGTTTTTGCTAAAGAATGGAAGGATGGTGAGATAAACTTGTTTGGCAGACAAGTGGTCATTAATGAATAGTTAGTAGTTGAGGTTACGGGCCTCTCGACGGAGGGTATCAAGTTCTACAGGGACAAGAAGCAATCCGACGAAGCGGTCAACAAATTTCCTAAGTCAGACGTTGAGAGGGGGGAGTTATGAAGGACTTCTAGAAGTTATTATGATTCAAACATGATTGTTTCACACTGGAGGAGGGTCTTGAATGTGTTGATGGAGTATGCCACTCTAGACAATCGCTATACCAAAATCTTTGGGTATCATTTCGTCCTCCTTAATCACTTCAGGCGTCAGGTCAGGATTTCTTTTCCTTTTTATCTCGCTTATTCTTTGAATGCCAGTATGAAAAGCCATAAACAGAACCCTACCAGGTATTCTATCCTTCATGAAGGATTGCTTGTCCTTATTCATGATCATTTTAAAGCCATGCCAGCTCTGCCATACCAGACACCTTCATCTAAGGAAAGGGTTGTTGAAAAGGGGAAAGGAAAATCTAGGGATTCTCCTTAGAAGAAGGGTAAGAGAAAGGTGTCGGAGGACCCCTCCTATGATGAGAATGAAGAGGGCTCGTAGTTGGTTTCTTTCTGCAGCCATCCTACAACCGATAGAGATGAGAGGCCCCGTCTCCCTATGGATCTCAAGGTAGGGGATCACTATTTTAAGGAGGAACAAGAATTTCCCACTGATATTATTGCTATAGCCTACAATGGGGCCGTGGATAATTTTAGGCTAATGAGATGGGTGTTCTTTGAAATTAAGGAGATTAAGTTGAACCAAAGAGCCATGAACAATAAAATGGAGAAAGTTGATGAGGATAATAACAAAGGTAGTGGTAGTGGTCAGGCTACTGATTTATGGACTGAGGAAGAGAAGAATTATATGGTTGAGTGCCTCAAGAAAATGGTGGATGAGTTACAGGATTTCAAAAGCAACCATGAAGGCAAGCAAGCGGATATGGAGGAGTAGTTGAGGAACATCAAAAACTCTCTCCACAAAGTGTTGGTTATGAGCCATAAGATTTTAAAATCCACTACACAAACCATGAATACCATGGTGGAGAACCTGGAAAATGTTCATCATGTTAAATCTGTTGTGTTTCTTGAGTTGGACAAAGAGGAAGGGTAGTCAGATAGTGGGGGACCGAGTAACAGGACCAGAGAAAATCTAAAAAGGAAGGCAGACCAAGCTTTAGTGAACATCCAGGAGATCAAGAAGTCTAATCTTAATATGGACAAGTTGGAGCAGGAGGCGGCGGAGATCCTAAGGAACCTAGCCTAGGGACTAGTTGTTTTGTGGTGTTTTGTCTGTTTTTTGTTGTGTTGCCCTGGTTTCCACTGTTTTCGTCTTAGTGGGCAGCATTTTGTTTTTGTTTATGCTTTGTTAATGTTCTATCTTATGCTATCTGATTGTTAAGGGTTTCAGATCCCTTTAAAACCTGTTTGTTCCATAATAAAAAACAAAGTACTACCAAAATTCATAGAGAGATGTTGTATTGATGTATACTCTTTGAAGGATTAATATATACATTGGATCTCTTTGGGTGTGAAATTTTTTTCATGCAAGGGTTTCTCTACGTAAAGCTTGTGTCACTTGTTCTTCTCAACTTGTTGTATTGTTTTTATTTTATTATTGTGAATGTGCTAAGATCACATAATCATCTTAAGTGGGTAATCTTGGATATCATTTTTAGATTTGCAATCATATTGTTAAAGTTATTATTGCAACATTTCTACCTTGATTTCCAACACAAGCAAGGGTGCTCTAATGTCACCCACTAAAATATTCTCAAACCATTGAAATATTCCCTTAAGTCACCAAGAAACACTAACTAGTCAAAAAATAGTTTGTAGAGTTATGAAACCACTAGTGATGGTTTTAGGTGCCAAAAATAGTTGTGGGCATGCTTGAGGTTTGGTAGCCAGTTTCTAAATGTTGTTGGGATCTATGAATAACATTGTTGATAGGTTTTTGTAATATTTGAGAGGAATGATAGTCAACAATCATGTGGGGCCTAGGGAGCCTGTTAGCAACAAGGTATCATGTGTACCCTTGGCAAGAAAAAAGCCTATTTTTTCTTTGATTTTTAATTTTATAATATTTTTAAATAGAATTCCTTTTACCTATACCTCCTCTAGACATAAATGATGAACACAAATTAATGGTGGCCTCTTGTACATCATTGTTATAGCTAAATGGTCATATGGATCCGTACGTTTGTACAAAATTTACACACACAAATTATGAAACCTTTTTAAAAAAATTCTTTCTCAACTACTCAAATGTTGAAATTTGAATAGGAAATCTTAAGTTTTCTTAGCCTTTTAGATACAACAGTGATGTCCATTTTTCTCCATGATGCATTGATTTTTTCCTCAAGGTCAAATCTCAAAAAAAGGGACATGAAGTCATAGATTTGGTGCTCCAGTACCATGTTGAAGCTAATAGATAGCTCTAATACCATGTTGGAGTTGCTTGTTGAACCCCACAACTCTCATAAATCACCTACAACCAAAACCCATATCACATGGAGAGATAAAAGTAATTGATTTGCTATGCAACCTTGATAATTAAATTGATATAAAAAACATCATGATTGAGCTTCTAAATTGAATGGATTAATGGATGATTGGATATACAAAATGAATCCTTATAAAATGAAAAAAAGCAACCCTAGATGAAGCCTTAGGTGAGGATCAAATTAGAGCATGGAAAGTGTCCTCATCCTATGCTTTGAGATAAAAAATCTCATTGACCTAAGAATAGAAAAGAACTTTCCTAAGTATAGTTTAAGTGTAATAAAGTAAAAACAGGACCTAATAATTAATTAATTAATAGTGATTTTCTTATTTTACTCTAACATTAAGAAATAAGATTGATAATATTGAATTAAATACACATGATTTAAATAAATAAATGGTAGTTAACTCTTGATTTAGTGTTGATTTGACATTTCCAAATGTTTTCTTTTGATTTACCCCTACACTAAAACATTAGGGCTTGCTAAATGATTACATGTGAATTAGACAAAATACTTTTTAACTATTTAGTTTATTTTCATGACTATATGAGCATTCATGTGATTATTGTAGTTTTAATGTTTTTGAATGGATATGAAATTCACTAAATTTTAGTTTTGTAACATGTTTTCCTTGATGTTTGCAATCTACATAAAAATGGTAATATGGATAAGGGAGTTATCTAGGCAATGATTATTCTCCTTTGGTTAAACCTCTAGAGACTAATTTAACAACTTTTTACAATGATTGATGCTAATTAGCAATCATGCAATATAACTAGGACACATATAGATATTAATTTTTTTTATCATAATGCAATGTGCAATAAAGCTCTCTTGCTAGGGGCTAGATGCACATTAAAATTATTCATAGATGTTTCAAATGAATTAGAGTCTATTCTTTCACACAACACCTTGGAATTCAAACGTTTGGTGCTTTAAGTTGGATTATATTGAATAAATAAAGAGAAATGTTTAGGCCAAAATTTTGATTTTGAATTTTGAAGAGATGGGTCCATTTTCATAATTTGTAGAACTAGGACCTAGATCAATTCCATGAATTTGAATTAGGGTGATGGATAAATCAAGGATTAGATTTAGACCTTGAAAATGAATAACATAAAATTAATCTAGTGTCGAGTTATTTGCTATCTTCCATATATTCAATTTATCATGTTGCTAATCATTGCATTAAAAACAAATTATTCAAATTAAATCTAAAATTTTATATATATCCTATAAGCTAATTGGATATAACAAATATAAAAATATCATCATCATCATATATTTTTTTAAAATTATTAATAATATTTATAAATTAAATTTAGTAATAATAATAAAGAAATTTAAAAAACTAGTCTTATTGGTTCTATAAATTATAATGCATACATTGAGGACTAGTCATTTTCCATCCAATGTAATATCCTTATAAAATTTAATATTTGTAAATTACCAATTAAATGGGAATATTTATTGGTTTTACAAAACATATTTTTATAAAATTAAATTTTATTTTAGAGGAGAAAAGTTTACATCTTGTTTTTGATCTTATTGGTTCCTTTTGCTTTTGTTAAATTTTATTAGTTTGTGATAAATGAATTAATAAGAGAAAAATTAAAACAATTTGACTAGATTTTCTAATATATATTTTTTCTTAAATTTATTAAAAAAAATAAAAAATATTTTATCTCTCATTTTATTGGATAATAGTTGTGAACATTCTTATTAGTCTAATGTAAGCTATTAGACTTGTAATTCATTTTACAGTTGATTTTTTTAACTCTATTCATTTTGACTATAAAAATAGTTAATATTGTAACTAATTATTTTCATATCACTTTTTGATTCTATTCATTGTGACATTTCGTATTTAAAGAATTGTGGGCCAACATTGTAGAATGCAATCTTTCTTTTCTACTATATATTCGACTTTGACACTTTCATTTTTTTAAAATAATGCATCCATTCAATCTAAATGGAAGGTCTTTTTCATAGGCTTCAATATAAGATGTATATATGTTTTGGTTGTTACTTTATATTAGTAGCATTATAGAGGAAGCTTGTAAATAATGTTGATGCAATGAGTTGACTTTTCCCTATTTCATTACATGCTTGTAATAAATGCACACTATTTTCTACTAGAGATTGGAATTTGACACTTTCACTTTTTTAATAATATACAGTTAGATTGGTTGGAATTTGTTACATTCTATTCATTTTGCTTGTAACACATTAACCAATGAGTTTTATAATATTGAAATTTATAAAATCATAAAGCTCACAAAAAAACAACTACAATGAAAAAACAAATCTAATGACAAGGTCATAATAGTAGCCTCAAACTCTTACAACTCAAACTAGTCTAGTATAAAATATTGTAAAAAGTAACTTTTCTTTAGTCATATGCATTTACTTTTAACTAAAATTCAAAAAAAATGTTTAAACATTGAAGTCCAACAATCTTAGTTTTTCCATACACAAGAATTTTTGAACACAAAATAATTTTTCAAAAACTTTCATTCGATATGGAGCATATACAAGAAGATTTCCCTCAATGTGTATGTATGTTAGTCAAGTGCATCAGCTCTAGGAAAATTCACCGAGATAAAATTCACCGCCAACAATTCACTATGGGAAAATTCACCGCCATGACAAATTCACTGCAAGCAATTCACTGCCGCAAATTAACCGTATTAATATTTTTTAATATATATTTCAAAAACTTTGATTTTATTAAAAATATTAATGTGGTTAATTTTTCGCAACAGTGAATTTACTTGGCAGTGAATTTGTTATGGTGGTGAATTTTCCCATGATGAATTGCTGGCGGTGAATTTTCCGTCGGTGAATTGCTAGCGGTGAATTTGTCGTATGCCAAGTGCATCATATGTATATTACAAACTTATTCCTAATTTCTTACCATTAAAATTTATCTTTTTGTGATCTTTGAAATATATGATGTACCTTCAAATATATGGTGTCAAATATGACAGTTAATCTTGTTGAAAATGGAGGTAAGTATGTAGCTTAATACTTTATAAAACTATTGTATCTGTAGATCTAATTAAGTATTGTTTGTTACAATTTCTTTGTGGATGATTATGTGTTTAATTCATTTTAATGTTTGTAGAAGTAGATAGAAGATTATAGAAGAATAAGACCAAAAGAAAGAAGTTACACAACATATACCGTGGAGAAACCCTTTAGGGAAAAAACTCCACCAAAAATCAATGTATTATTTAATCTCAGAATAAGATTACAATAATTCCAATCCTTGCTTGAGATGCTTCTTTTTCCGTCAACAATTCTTCTTCACAACCTGCAATAAAATCTAATACAAACTCTCTTCAACTCACTTGGGATAAATAGGAAATAATCAACCTTGTAAACTCCAAAGAGTTACAATTACAAAGCTCAATGCTTATCTCACAAAACATATGCCTATCTCTTGCAACTAGAGTTCTATCGTGAAGAACTATGTCAAATCAACTCCTTCATCCATTTGGCCGTCCCAAATTGAAGTCATAACTCAACCTTTATTCCAAAAATATCTTCAAAGCTTATCCTCAAATTTGGTGCCCAAGAATGGGCCCACTTAATTCAGCCTTCTGAAATATTTTAACATGCAAAAGTGTTAACTCCAAGAAGCCAACTTGGGTGCCCAAGGTGGGTCCAAGTCAAACTCTGTTAACTAAAACATATCTCTCCACCATTCATGCAAGAATGATCATCCCCTGTTAATTGAAAGTAGTCACTTGTTATATGTCACACAACTCAAGTCATTATTCATGCATTCCAAGTTAACTGAAGTCAACTAGCATTCAACTAAAACTAACTACATGCAACTGAAGATAACTGAACCATAACTGAACTGAACTGAACTGATACTGAACTGAACTTCATGCATGTAAACATCAATCCCTAACTTCTAGAATCTTTACATGCATTAGAGAAGTTTTATCTTTTTCTCCAAACAGTTAACTTAACTCAAGGTGAGTTCCACCTCCCATGTGGGTGCCCCATGTGCTCCTATTTTGTAGGATCTCTTCACGAGCGTCCCCACTTGTTCCTATCATTTAGAATTAATTACAAATGTCAATTTACATGTTCATTTCATTTGAATTTACTCTCTTTCTAATCCTAGTGTTGGGGAACACTTTCCAAGGACTTAGGAGATACATGAAATAATATTTAGGATTGCAATTAAATGGCATCCCATTCCCAACATTCTTCCAATTGAAATTATACATTGCAATTATTCTAAACAAGGAATCATTATTATAAATCAAGTATAGGACTCAAGGCCAATGGCCTTCCTACACCAACTAATCAATCCATGCCAACTTCAAATACAACTTGCATAATCATGAAGCTCCAAGCAAATGATTAAAATCAAGAGAACTTATCTGTAGGAACTAGTTTCATAAGATAATTTGCAACATTAATTAAAGTGTCAACTTTCTCACTAATACCTTCCCACTCAACCATTTCTGCACAAAGTGATACTAAACATCAACATGCTTAGTACAGCATGGGTGAAGCCACATAAGTGGTTTACACTTTTAAAGAGGAAGGAAATTTGAGAAAAAATGACCCCATGGAAAAAAAATTGGTTTTAGGGGTTCGCATGAACCTACATGTTTGACCGAACCATAAAGGGGTTCGACCGAACTAGGGTTCGAGCGAACCCATTAACTATTGGGTCCACATTTCCCGCCCAAAAAACAAAGGAAAAATGCATATTTGTGGGAAACACGAACCGTGGTTCGATCAACCCTGTTATTGAACCCCCTTTTTCCCTAATTTTTTAATTTGTTCACACAAAAAACCTAAAATTTTACGCTTTCAAGCTCCGATTGGGGATGAAAATGGGGGAATATTTAGAAACCAAACTTGGAATCGAGTAGCCTTCAGAACGAGCTATCCAATGAATATAATTTTAGTATGTTTTAGTTTTATTATCTATCTATTTTTTAAGTTTTATTAAATATAGGTTTTTCATCAAAAACAAAACTCTCTATTCTCACAAGTGGAAAATAGAAGATTATAAAAAAAAAATTTAAAAATATGAGTGCAATTCAGATATTGAAGTCCTTTGATCCAACAAAAAAAAAGAGAGAAAGAATTTTGATACATACAAGTAAAAAAGTTATGTGTTATACACAAGCTATGTCCGAATTGTCATTTGATTGACTTCAAACTTGATTAAAAGAAAAAAATATTCAATAAAACTATCTAACTAAGTGGAAGCACTAGATATCTGAGTTAGAAATCTAAATTTGAAAGAATTGAATTTTATCCTTCATGGAAAGTTGCTATAATTATAGGCGTCACTCTTTAAAAAATGCTATTTTTGAAAAAATCAATTTCGTGGAGATGGAAAAGAAGTGCAATTTGATTCCAAAAAATTGAAAAAAAAAAAAATTATCATTTTTAGAATCTACGTAGCCGTGACAAGACTCTAGTTTACATAATCTTCAAATTCCTCACGGCGACCGCCATAAAAGTCCGAATGTGGAGATTGTGTTAAAAATTAAAAACATCGTCCAAGAGGGCCAAAAGTGTAAACCACTATTAGGATCACCCCGATACATAGGATTTTGGCTAAAGACATAACATTTGACTATCACATTCAAGTTTAATTTGCTTGCAATTAAAACCAATACCTTTCCTTAAGTTCCTCAGGGATCAAACTCAGCTTCTTTATAGCATTGAAACCATCGGAGTGCAAGTTGAACTCCGACGCCCAACCAAGGTGTAGAGATTTTGCCGGAGAGCGAATTTTGGCTTAAAAGCAACCATTCCAACATATATCTCTACCATATGCTGGCAACCGCCCCAGCCTCCTGCCGTCCAGACCAAACTAAAATCCATGCCAAACTCCAAATGAAACATAGCACCATCATGAAGTAATCAAGAAAATGATCAATGTACCCAATACAAAGAGAACTACTACAATCAATGTCAAATCTCCAATCATGAATTACAACAAAAAAATGACAACATGATCTAACCTATTTTCCTACTAGGAGATCACATGCACCATAACATATATACATCCTGATCTCAAGAGAACAAGTACCATGCCAAACTCTAAATGCATATCAAGAGTAAACCATGACATAATAGCAACCACTCTAAACCAAGAAAAAACATATCCCCAATTACATGAAGATAACCTTACCAATGATGCATCTACACCACTGCTAACAACTCCCACTGAACCGTGGTATGAGCTACACATGACATCATGACTACCATCCTCTTTATGAAGATCACTCTTTAACCTCAAGCAAAGAGTCATGACTAACATTTTTACATGAAATGATCAATGCATGATTACCATCATCCGAGGATTCCTCTGTAGAAGAATCAAAACTCTTTTTCTTGTTCTTATAATCCTTCTTCAAATGTCCCAGTTTCCCACAGTTCCAACACTTTACCTTACTCCGTCCTTAAAACTTACCCTTTCCTTCCTTGTCTCCCTTAGGTTCCTTTTTCTCAGGCCTAACTTTTACAAACAAGGCATCTTGGATTTCTATTTTAGACTTCCTCCTCATCTCCTCTGATAGGAGAGTAGGAATTATATTGTCCATCTTTGGATCTGCACCACTACCACTGATAGCAACAATTAGATTTTCCCAAGATTCTGGTAAAGAGAAAAGTAACAAAATTCATTTATCTTCATCTTCTAGCTTTACATCTACAAATGCTAATTGAATTAGAATCAAAATTAAAAAAAGCATTCAAATGATTTGCAATAGAATCACCATCTTCATCTTTAAAGAATACAACTATCTTTTCATATACAACTCATTAGTAAGACTTTGCCTTGATAGATATCACCTATTCTCTTCCACAACTTATATGTGTAGTACTTTCTTCTCAAACTCCGCTAAGAGAACAACATCAACAAGACATAATCTTATGGTCCCTCTTGCTCTCTTTATCAAGCTTAGCCCAATCCCCTCATCCGGACATCGTTGTAGGTGACTTTGTCTCATTACCAACAACTAACCACTAATCTCTCTCTTCAAGGAGATCCTCCATTTTTAGTTTCCACATCTCATAATTAGATCCATTGAATCTTTCAATATCTAAACAAGAATTAGAACTTATTGTAACAAACTTATTTTCCAAAATCAGCAATAACACAATAGTAAAAGTTCCCACTACAGCTAAAAAACCTTCAAACTTTTAAGAGAAAGGCGTTCCAAACTCTACCCAACCATTAGCTCTAATACCAAATGTTGAAAATGGAGGTAATTATGTAGCTTAATACTTTGTAAAACTATTTTAGCTATAGATCTAATTAAGTATTCTTTGTTACAATTTCTTTGTGGATGATTATCTATTTAATTCATTTTAATGTTTGTAGAAGTAGACAGAAGATTGTAGAAGAATAAGACCAAAATAAAGAAGTTACACAACATATACCATGAAGAAACCCTTTCGGGAAAAAAAAATCCACCAAGAATCAATGTATTATTTAATCTCGGAATAAGATTACAATAATTCCAATCCTTGCTTGATATGCTTATTTTTCCTTCAACAATTCTTCTTCACAACCTGCAATAAAATCTGATACAAACTCTCTTCAACTTGCTTGGGATAAATAGGCAATAATCAACCTTGTAAACTCCAAAGAGTTACAATTACAAAGCTCAATGATTATCTCACAAACCTACGCCCATCTCTTGCAAGTAGAGTTCTACCGTGAAGAACTATGTCAAATCAACTCCATCCATTTGGGCATCCCAAACAAAAGTCATAACCCAACCTTTATTCCAAAGATATCTTCAAAGCTTATCCTCAAAGCTGGCGCCTAAGAATGGGCCCACTTAACTCAGCCTTCTGAAATATATTAACATGCAAAAGTGTTAACTCCAAGAAGCCAACTTGGGCGCCCAAGGTGGCTCCAAGTCAATCTCTGTTAATTGAAAGTAGTCACCTGTTATCTGTCATGCAACTCAAGTCATTAGTCATGCATTCCAAGTTAACTAAAGTCAACTAGCATTCAACTGAAACTAACTACATGCAATTGAAGATAACTAAACCATAACATAACATAACTGAACTGAACTGATACTGAATTGAATTGAACTTCATACATGTAAACATCAATCCCTAACTTCTAGGATCTTTACATGCATTCCAAAAGTGTTATCTTTTTCTCCAAACAATTAACTTAACTTAAGGTGAGTTCCACCTTCCATGTGGGTGCCCCATGTGCTCCTATTTTGTAGGAGCTCTTCATGAGCGTCCCCACATGTTCCTATCATTTAGAATTAATTACAAATGTCAATTTACATGTTCATTTCATTTGAATTTAATCTCTTTCTAATCCTAGTGTTGGGGAACACTTTCCAAGGACTTAGGAGATACATGAAATAATGTTTAGGATTGCAATTAAATGGCATCCTATTCCCAACAAATCTCTAAAATATTTATCTTCTATGAGATTTTCCATTACAAGATCTTGATCTTCATTTGAGGATCAACATACGCTATTTAAGATCTAATTTTTAGTAACGTTTATTATAGCAAGGTTTTCAATGTCAATAAGGTACACGCCTTTATCATTTATGTAGTGGGTATTTGATGTTGTATTTTTCTTGATGTAAATGTAAATTCCTAATACTTAATTTATTTTATTTTTGCATAAACTTTGACTTAAAATCTAAAATCTATCAACTATTATCTATCCTAATGACAAATGGTTTAGATCAAATCCTTTATTTAGTTATTCTTATGCTTTGGACTTGACTGCTAGTGAGAACCTATCCCTTAAATAGGTCCACCTTATCATATTCTCTTTCTAATTTAATTCTCTTTTCTTTCTCTCTTGAGTTGAATATTTTAAATATTTGACAATGACTCATTATTTTGCACCCCAAATACTTCAATTTGGATGCTAGGGATCTTCTATTTAAAGATAAGCTCACACCATTAATATGGTATGAGATCATTGAAACACATTAAATCAAAGCATTAAAATATCATATACATCATATCAATATCTACATCAATAGATACTATACTTTGATTTTTCATTTAGGTATCTTGTATATCAGCAATGAGTCTTGACTCTTATCAAGGAAGTAAAAAAGAATTTCCTGTCTATAACATGTTCGTACAAGTGCTTCTTGACACTAAAATGAGCATTGCGTAGTTAAAAGTGCAAGTGCATACGTTTCATAAGTTAACATCAATACAAAGAACACAAGTGTATCATGAGGACCAAGTTACAAATAGCCATGTTAAGAAAGTGATAACCAAAACATTGTCGATTCAATTGTAAAAATATTTCTAATTTAATTAATTAATTAAAAAATACTTTTGATTAAAAACCAATTTCAAATATTTTTTGACATCACAATTTGATATATGTGGTGTTGATGATTCCCCATCACTATGGTGTCCCCGAAAGGCCTAGTCGAGTGATGGGAGCCTATGGCCTTTTCCTCTCCATCTCAAGTAAGAGCATAGGCATTCGATAACATTAGCCTCTCATCCACCCAACTATAATCCCCACAAGGGTGGGTAGGAGACTATAATTCCGGACTTATCAAGATCATAATTTTAGATGTAATCATAAGGATGAAGAAAAAATAATGTAGGTTAATTTTATTTCCTTACAATTAGGAAAAAATAGTGTAGGTTAATTTTATTTCGTTACAATTAGGTTCTAGAGAGTTTTAAAAAACAAAAACAAAAGAGGTGTAAGGTACCTACCAGCTTGATATCTTGTTTGACTTGGTAAAGTCGCTTGTAGACGTGACCTCACATTACGTGCTTAGCAATATACAGCACATAAGCAAACTGTCAGAAGAACCATAATGCCTTAATTTATTTTGAATGACAAGGACTACATACGCTCACACAAACTCGAGTACGAACGCTCAACATTCATTCCAACTTATTTGGACCTCATCTAAGCCGTTAAGTAAACGAGCAGTTTGAGCCAGTTTAGTGTTAATGA
>VDFB02167634.1:0-13522 GCA_007258455.2 Sequoia sempervirens
TCTGAGCTTTCACAATCGCTGACCTCAACCCATCTAATGATTCATTGCCTTTACTGCATCCCGAGCTTATTGAGTGGGAACCCCAACACCCCATCAATCTCCCTATTTTTGACAATGACTCCGCTATTATTAACTACCTTTGCTGTGCAGAATCCGATACTTGTTCTACCAATGCTTCTTTTAATGATGCTTTTAGGCAGGAGGGTGCCAAGCCTTTCAGTTGCAAAAGTGTGGAAATAAATAATGGATCTAATGGTGAAAACCATTCTATGGCAGTATTTGATCCTAAAATAGTAAAAACAAAGAACACATCCAATGGTGAAAACCTCATTGAGGCGCCAAAGGATGGAAGGCTTGACATCCTCCCACAACATTACCATGAAAGATCATTAGTGTTGGTAGAACCCACACAGTCTATTGATATTGGCACAGCAGAGAAAGTAAGAATACTACACCTGGCAGCATCCATGACAGATACAGAAAAGCCAGATTTTATCAAATTCTTTGAAGAACGATGCATCAATTTTGCTTGGTCATACTCTGACATGCCAGGCTTAGACACAGATCTTATTATGCATCACTTATCTTTACCAGCTGGCACTAAACCAGTAAAACAGAAACTGAGAAAGATGCATCCACATGTTGCATTATTGGTAAAAAGTGGTTTGAAGAAACTACTAGATGTTGGATTTATCAGATCTATTGATTATGCTGAATGGATATCCAACATTGTACCTATTTCAAAACTAGATCACACCATCAAAATATGTATTGATTTCTAGGATTTAAATAGAGCATGTCCAAAGGATGATTTTCCTTTGCCAAACATAGACATGATTGTAGATTTAACAGCTGGCCATCAAATGCTATCACTCATGGATGGATTTTCAGGATACAATCAAATCAAAATAGCTCCTGAAGACCAAGAAAAGATAGCATTTACATGTCCGTGGGGCACCTTTTGCTGGAACGTCATGCCTTTTGGGTTAAAGAATGCAAGAGCTACATACCAGCAAGCTATGACAACAATCTTCCATGACATGATGCACACCTTCATGGAAGACTATGTGGATGATATCTTAGCCAAATCTCACACCAGGGAAGGACATCTAGAGATACTTGCCAAAATATTTGACAGGTTGGAGAAATTTAAAGTTAGATTAAATCCTAAGAAATGTTCCTTTGGAGTAACATCAGCAAAACTCCTTGGATACATAGTTTCTACAAAAGGAATTGAAGTAGATCCAACAAAAGTTAAAGCCATTGTGGAAATGCCACCTCCTAAGAATATCAGTACATTAAGATCTCTACAAGGCTGACTACAATCCATCAGAAGATTCATCTCTCAACTAGCAGATCGGTGTCATCCATTCAACCATATTTTGCATAAAAATGTGTCTTTTAAATGGGATGAATAGTGTGAGAATACTTTCAATCAAATCAAGCATTATTTAATGACACCACCAATCTTGGTGCCACCCAGTAAAGACAAGCCATTGTTGCTATATATCGCAACAATAGATATTTCTTTAGGAGCCTTGCTAGCACAAGAGGATAGAGAAGGAAAGGAACAGGCAATATACTATATCAGCAGGACACTCAATGGACATGAAGTAAACTACACCTTCATTGAAAAATCATGCTTAGCAGTAGTATTTGCAACACAACAATTGTGACACTATATGCTCACTCACACTGTCAAGCTCATTGCAAAAATTGATCCCCTCAAGTATTTACTGAGCAAAGCAGCTTTAACAGGAAGGTTGGAAAAGTGGGTCATGCTCCTCAGTGAGTTTGACATTTAGTATGTTGAAAGGCGATCTGTCAAAGGACAAGTCATTGCCGACCAATTAGCAGAAGCTCCATTGTCAGACTGTCATCCTATGACCATGGAATTTCCTGATGCAGATATCCTCAACGTTACAACACAACCATGGCAACTCTACTTCGATGGATCCTACACACAACATGGATCAGGGGCAGGAATTTTATTTGTCACACCTCTTGGGCACACAATTCCACGATCTTATAGGCTTACCTTCCGTTGCACTAACAATGTGGCAGAATATGAAGCTTTAATCCTTGGAATTAAAGTGGCTATTGACTGGAAAATCACAGAACTACAAGTGTATGGAGACTCTCAGTTAATCATCTATCAAGTCAACAATGATTACCAAACTAAGGATGACACATTGATTTTATACAAGAGATTGGTAGATGATCTAAAGAAATACTTCATAGATATCAAATTTGAGTAGATACCAAGATCAGAGAATAAAGCAGCAGATGCCATGGCCACAATAACATCTCTTCTACAAATGCCTGAAACACAAGATCGTTATCGATTTATTGTGGAACAAGTGTCAAATCTTGCATACGCAAATCCCAAATCCCAAACCAAAAACCTTTTGGATAGTGCCAAATCTTCCATTTATGGAGACATTTATACTTATCTAAAAGATAATATCTTACCGCCAGATCTTTCTCGCAACCAAAAGCGCAACTTCATATGCCAATTCGCCAAACATACCATTATTCTTTGACACCCTTTACCGTCGAGGCCTAGATGGTGCTCTTTTCGCGTTGTTTTTAGAACATACTTGAATGCTTAAACATGAGGTCCATGAAGGAATTTGTGGCACACATTCAAGCGGATTATCTTTAGCCAAGAAACTCCTTCGTTTGGGATATTACTGGCCACACATGGAGCAAGAATCTTATCAGTTTGTTAAGAGATGTCAAAAATGTTATATTCATGCCAATCTTATACATGCACCAGCATAGGAGCTCCATCCATTCACAACTACATGGCCTTTATGTCAGTGGGGATTGGACTTGGAAGGGAAAATTAACCCATCTTCATCTAATGGACATAAGTTCATTATCACCGCAACAGAATATTTTACAAAATGGGTGGAGGCAGTTCCCTTAACCACAATCACTGGGAAGCAAATATCATCTTTCATACTTAATTATCTCATTTGTAGATATGGGATACCCCAGTCAATCATTACAGATAATGGCAGGCCTTTCAAGAACCAAGATTTCCAAGAGCTGTGTGAAAAGTTCCACATCCAACATCACTTTTCAACCCCGTATTACCCTCAAGGTAATGGACAGGCAGAAGATTCAAACAAAACAATCCTAAAGATTCTCCGAGAGAAGACTATAAATGAGGGGTAGGGGTGTGATTAGCGCGTTCAGCTTCGCCATCTTTGGAGAACCTACCGGGGATACATCAAAGAGAAACACCAGGGCTACACCGTAATGCTTGTCTGGATCGAGGAAATGTCGCTACCTGTCGAGGTGGGAATTCCATCAGCAGGGGTTTCACTAAAGGGACTCATTCGGATGAAGATTATGGGATCTCTGGAGCTTCGAAATTAGAGACGCTACTTGATGAGGCATTCGACCAACAAAGGTTGTTAATCGTTTAGTGACCCCATCAACAAGAATGTCCACCGGAACTATAATCCTTAGGGTTTAAACTAAGGTGCTGAATCGGAACTTGGTCCTATGGGAAAACCCTAGAAATCAAAGCTGACCGAGGAAAAAAGAAGTTTAGATCTAGCGGATAGGGCCTTATCAATATATATCAGTCTATGGATCAGGAGCATACCGTCTATCTACACCAGAAGGATACATGTTGGAGGAACCCATGAACAACATTCATCTCAGGCGATTCTACACTTGAGGATACCTAGTGCACGGTCAATAAGGTTGTCTTGATGAAAACCTGGCAAACAGGCGTCATGATGACAGAATAATATAAAAAAAAATACAAAAAAGAAAAGAAAAGAGGACACAATAAAAACAAGGAATGAAAACTTGGAAAACAGGCGCTACTTGTGATTTTCACCAGCTCTTCTATCTATTAGGTACAGTTTTATTACGATTGTTTCCTTTCATATCATTTCCATCTATCATTTGGGCAAAATCATTATCACTATCCATATCATAGCAAGGATATCATGTTTTACCCTAGCTTGGGGGCAACATCCTAGTGTTATTTGGTACAATGGACTTTCGGCTTAAATGGAAAGGCAATCAAACATGACAACACCAAGTGACGATACTTGAAAAAATCCAAAAACATCAGAAAATCCATCAAAATCCAAAACATCAGAAAAGTAAAAGTAAAGAATCGAAAACAAATCAAAAATGAAATCTAAAACATGAAAAATCGGAGAAATCTATCTCTTTGAAACATTCATAAAATTGAAAACACAAAGGAAATAGGAGTCTACATTAATTAGAGGAAAGTAAGATTCGTGTTAGTCGAACCTAAAATGGATGCTTTTCGCGTGTATAGCGTGGGGCGAGAACTAGTGAATCGATCCGAGACCCTAGGATGGGTCACCGGTTACATCTATTTTGGAATTGACGTCTGCAGGAATATGTTTAAAGAAATCAGCACATCAACATCGATGATCTAATCTGAATAATGATTTGAAAATACATTAAGTAGAATTTGAATTGTTGTACTATCATTTTCTTATCATTTCTTTGGAGCTACTCGATGATGTATTAAACTAGAGAAGCAAGGAAGAAGAATGATACCTTTTTCTTTGTTTGTTGTTTTTGAGTTAGTCATTATTATTCTGTGAATAGTCATGGGAAGTGCTTTACCAAGTATCATGGATGACATTCCAATTCACTTAAGAAAATGATTAATTGTCGAACGGCAGAAATTCTCGGGTCATCTGGGACTTCGTATACCTCACGATTAGCGTGTTGACACACCCAGTATCAAATATCATGAAAGAAATACTCCGAGGGTCATCATTGGTCTATCTCCTTATCATTGATGCTTATTCTTCACTTTCAACATTTTAAAGCTTCGGTGATGATACCACAAAATAATAAAATTGTTGGAAATGACATAGGTTTGAAATGATAAAATAGGTTTGCATGGTAAACGGTGCATTCATAATAATAATGCATCTGCCAATTATTGATTCACAAGTTACAAAGATTCATTTGCAAAATGTTATCTTTTCTTATTAAAGATTGAGTATACTTGACACATACAATTTTCATAATGGCATGCATATAAAATCATTTCATCATCTCATCATAAATTTCACAATAAAACATCTCATTTCGTGATATCATATGCACGTTATGTTTCATCATTCATTACATTTATCATTCATTTATATCTCATTCACATCTCATCATTCATTACATTTATCATTCATTCACATCTCATCATTCATTACATTTATCATTCATTCACATCTCTCATTCATTACATACATCATTCATTTACATCTCATTTTATACATCATACTTCCATACATCATTCATTTACATCTTATTTTATACATCATATCTATCATTCATTACATACATCATTCATTTACATCTCACTTTATATATCATACATGGCATTATGTCCATACATCATTTATTCACATCTCATATCAAACATGTTATTTCGTCCATTTATCATTCATTTATATCTCATTCACATCTCATCATTCATTACATTTATCATTCATTCACATCTCATCATTCATTACATTTATCATTCATTCACATCTCTCATTCATTACATACATCATTCATTTACATCCCATTTTATATAGCATTTCATCCATACATCATTCATTTACATCTCATTTTATATATTATACATTACATTTCATTAAGAAAATAAATACATCATCAATATCATATCACATAATCATCAATGCATCTATCCAATCTAGTATAATAAATCATCATAAAACATAAAAATTAAAATGCATCCATCGAATAAATCATGTAGAACACACCATAGATCAATACATCCATCACATAAATCATGTAGAACACATCATAGATCAATCGAACCGCTACACATCATATATATCTCATCAAGTGTCAAGTATACAATGAAGTCTGAAAAGGATGAAAATAACATCATATCAAAAATGGCTGTATATATCTCTCAAAGGGTACACAAATGATCTCAAGTGGTACTCGCACTAGAAGGAGCAGGTCTCACACTAGTATCACCACCACCACCAGATGTCCTAGGATCTCTCAGATCTCTTGGATCTCTCGAGAGAGGCTGTGTCACGCCTCTACTCATTGTCCTCGAACGAGTCCTCTCTGAGCAAGACTGGGTATAACTGACTCTCTGCTCTAGGGGCAAAGCTCATGATAACGGCTCTTGTAAAACTCAATCTCAGCACCTGCCCGCATAGCCTCTCGCATGTAATCTACCACAGAGGTCCCATCTGCCATTCTCTGCAATCTCTCTGTAGTAGCCTATGCTGTCCTTGCTGCCTGTCTGACAGTATCTCGCTCTGCAGTCAAGGCTGTAATCTGTGCCTGAGCAGTGGTCAACTGTGCTCGTACACCTGCTAACTGAGCCTGTGTCGTCACTGCTACCTGTCTAGCCCCATCTCTTTCACCAATCAGAGAGGTAATCTGTGTCTGTGTAGTAGCTAGCTGTGCCTGCATCTGGGCTTGAGTCTATGCTAATAATCCCTGCACACATAAAGGCTACATAACCTCGATGCGGCTCCGGTGAGGGAAACAGCGACACGCCTCTTCACGGGGAGTTACTAATTCGATGGCTCGAAGTACTTGCTAAATTTCGGTCTCCCCCATCTCATCATCATCCGCTGCTATCATCACTACCATCATTACTCTCCATCACTATCCTCTCCACCATCTACCCTCCACATCCCACATCTACGTCTTCCCACTCCTCTCCTGGTCTGCGATACCGTGACGAAGCCACCCACAAGAAAGTGCTAGTCTTTGGTCTGGCTCGTCATTAGTCTGGCTCATACGGAATGAGAATGCGAGGGAGGAGGTTGTGAAACCAAATGTTAATCCATACTTTCGGGGATGTGGGTTGCCCCTCGACAATGTCTCGCTAGCATATCCCATGCGTGGGTACGTGGAAACATGATGACCCTCAACAGGGTGCTTACATAAAGATAGCAGGCCAATCCTTTATCACCCGTCTTCCATGAGTGTGCTGCTCCTATAAACAAAGCTGAATAATCCCCATCTTTGTCCGTAGGCGAAACAAGAATGGCTCCAAATCACGGGGCTCTTCGATCAAATGTCGAATGGGTAAAATCCCAACTTCGATATCATCCTCATCCTGAATCTGTCAAATCTAGAAATAAAGGATGCCGGTCGGTACAATCTCCATCATCGAAGAAGTAGTCAAGTCTCCAATAATCTAGCTTACCCATCATATGCTGGGTAGGCCTGCCTCTGTAGCGAAACACATAAGGTCTCGTCGCTGGTCTCGATAACACCGACACGGGATGCGTAACAGCAATATGCTCCCATGCCCATACCTGAAGAAGTGTAGCTCCCGCCGATAAACTGCTACCTCCGAGGTACACAATCAGTGTAAATCATGATATAGCTGAGCAAGCATACACATGCCCCAAGCATATCTCATCCTGTGAGACACCATACCCTCTAATACCCGACCCCATCCAAGAGATAGACCCTTTGACCTCTTATCAGGACAAAGGAATCCACCAATAAAGCTGGCCAAAACTGAAGGAAGTGGAGCATATGAATCATAGATCTCTACCCATGGGATCCACACTCCCGCAATATGGGGATCCTGAAAAACTCTCCGCATAGACTCTATCCCACCAACCTCCTCCGAATCATGCACGACAATCTCCCCAACAAAAGGAATGCGAAGAATACACCATACATCCTCTGGCGTCACGGTCATCTCGCCAGTAGATAAGTGGAAGGTGTTGTGGTCACTATGCCACCACTCTGCTAAAGCTATTAGTAAACCCCTATTAAGTCTAATATGGGGCATATCCAGTAATGTCGCTAAACCACAATCATTAATATGTTGTCTCTCATCTAGTGAAAGTCGTGGTATCATATCAAAAGGCCAGGGGAACTGCTCTCGCACCTGAACAACATCTAAATGCTCCTGTTATCATAAAAACATTTCATAGATCAATACGTTATCAAACAGAATATCAAACATCATGACGTCAACAGTTACTAAAAATTGTGCTTTACCTATCAAACGATCAATTTATCAAGAAGGAACCCTCATCTATCAATCAGGTTCATCCCTTCAAAAATTTTAATTATTCCTCGCCTATCATGAGGGTAATTATTATCAATCAATGGATCTCGCTTATCATGAGATCGTTTATCATTTATTTAGTCAGATCAAACTAAAATAGATGGGATCAACAACAAATCGACGAAATAAAAATCAAATTGCACAATTTTTCATCAATCTGTTTTTCAAACGCTAAAACTACTGGGGCGCTACAAAATCCTCCTAAAGCGTTGAAGAATCAACCTAACACGCTAAAACTACCGGGGTGCTACAAAATCCGACTGGCGCGCTACAGAATCAACCTATCGCGCTAAAACTATGGCGCGCTACAACAGATTACGGACGTGTTAAACTGCGCCTGCCGGGCGCTAAAACGGTAAAAACACGTGAAAAATGAACTAAAAACTACAAGTGCGAATTACGAGGAGGATTTGGGGTACGTACCGGAGGTCCATAATCGGCCGAACGCTAGTGACGTCGCACACGCTCGAGTCGGTGGGTGTGGTAAGGGATCAGCATCCTGATGCTCTAGCACTCTAAGGGTCTCTATCACAAGTTTATCAAAGTCAAATGCACAAATGACTTTTGAAAATGACCTTTTGAGCATTTATAGGTTATTTTTGTGGGATTTATACATTTTTCCTTCTGAGGAATTAATTCTCATCTATCACAGGGGCAGTTTTGGACAATTTTGCCAGGAGATAAATTGTTTCTTCATCAAGTCATCATCAAATCATCAAGAAATTCAAAATTTGAAAAATCATGTGAAAAATTCAAATTCATCAAAATTTATCTCTGATGGGGCATATATAAAGCTATTATTTCCAAAATTCAACATTTGGGGAAATCCCGAGGGCATATTTTAAACTTTAGATTATCTGGTGGGCACAGAAATAAAATCATTCTTTGGAAACCAGTAATGACATCGCCAAAGGGGAAAAATGTAGACACCTAAAGTAGTGCGGAGATCTGAAATTAATTCATCGACTTATTTGATTAATTAATCAAATTCATCTGCTTAGTAAATAAATAGAAATGTTATTTATATTAAGTTCATTATTAATTCTTCATTTCTCTCAATTAAATAAACAAGATTAAAAACTTTGTTTTGTTTAATTATTATCATTTTATCATATTTCTCCTTAATTAAAATAAACCAATTAAAACTTTGTTTTATTTTAATTATTATTATTATTACTTCTTTTATGCTTCTATCATAGAATTAAATTTTAGCTTAAATAATTTGTGTTATTTAATTACCTCATCACATTTCTTCTTAATTAAATAAAGATATCTTAAAATCTTTTATTTAATTATCATTTTTCCTTTTATTTTAATTTAATAATCAAATCCTATGGTTTGATTTATTAAATTATTTAATCTTCTTTTGCTAAATTTAAATAAATCAAAAATATTTAAATTAATGCAAAAATCATTTAACACTATTCACTCACCAATAAAATTAGATTTTTAAAATCTAATTAATTCTACTGTCATTCACGGGAAGAGCTTTGGGGACAAACCTGCAGGAAGTCCTCTCAATCTTCTTCCTCCAATCTTCCCTCTCATCTTGCCTGGTGTTTTCATGGGGAGGAACAATCCTCCATGATCAGCTCCATCTTCTCATCCCATGCCATTCAATTCTCCAGATTGAATCCCAGCCTTTTATCTCGTATCCCTGTGCAAATGTGTTGCTGTGAAAGCTATAAATACATGTCTTTGGCTACAGGAAAAGGATCCCAAGTTGTGCAATCTTACTTTGCAGGTTTTCCAAGCATCCAAGCATCCAAGCAATCAAGCAATCAAGCATTTGAGCATTCTTCCAGCATCCGTCAAGCATCCAGCATTTGCAGTCATGGCTGCCATTACAGTAGTTTTATTATTTAATCATATAGGAATAGAATTATTTTGAATTATCATTTTCTAAGTGTCATTTCAATAATCTAATTAGCTTCTAAAATCTGAGAGCAAGTTGATTAAAGAAATCTTTAGAGTTAGAGAGCAATAGGACAGATTTCTGAAGATTTTTAGTTTAAATTAGCTTAAATTTCTCGAATCTTAGATACAATGTCTTATTTAGAACTGTAGATGCATTCTAGATTGTTTAACTCTTTCTTACACTTACAGCTATATCCAGAATTTGGGCTTCTAGATCATCGTACAATGCAAGATATTTTCACCAATATGTGAACTATGCATTTCAGTGTGTCTGGTTGTGGTTTGGGAGAAATGTAATTGCTCCATATTTCTCTGAATTTTGGTTTTAGGACTTGTTATTATGAGAATAAGTTGATATGATCGTGTTCAAGTGAAGTTTGTTGTCTGAAATGATTGGATCATGTTAAAGATGCATGTGCTTAATTATTTTATACGTTTTTCATGGGTATTGGACAACCTTGTGTTAAAAACTACTTGCAAAATTTATGGAAGCGTGGCAAGACATGTTGGGAATTATTTAGGTCATCATTAAGTATGTGTTTGGGCTTCCCTCATTCTAATTCCATCATAAAATGTTCTAGTGCTGACCTAATTTGAATTTGTAAATACAAATTGTATATGGTTGACCTTGGAAGAGTTTCAAGGTTGAAGACAATAAAAGTACAAATTGAAATGTTGGTGAAAGACAAGACAGGTGCAAGATAGATGCAAGAGAGATGTGAAATATGTGTGTGTGATGCGAGTTTGAGAAAATCAGTGTGAATTTCAAGTGTTGAGTCCCTGAAGGCAGTGAGCTAAAGGTGTGCTCTATCTTTCAAGCAAGTCTATAAGTGTGTGAGCACATTGTGGTGGAATCTCCTTTGCATTGAGATAGTTTTCTCTCTGTAACAATCCTCTTCTATCTTCATTGTAAATCTGTGGTAGTGAGCCCTCATTGGATAGTGAGTCCTATCTTGGCAGTAAGCCTTTCTAGTAGTGAGCCTTTGTATTTAGTTTTAGAATTCTTTATATTGTGAGCTAATCCTCACAATGGTTTTTCCCTCATTAGGATTTTCACGTAAATCTGGTGTTATTGTGTGCATGGTTTTATTACTTTTAGTTTTTTTGTTTTTGCACTTAATGATCAAACACATTAATAAAGTAAGGGTTTTATGAATGCTTATTGATCTAACTTCTGGTGAAGAGTTTTAAAGGTTAAAATTGCTGCAACTAATTCACCCCCCTCTTAATTGTCTTCCTCAATAATTGGTATCAAAGTGAGGTTCCTTGGAGAAGATTTTAACTGCTTAAGGAAGGTTTGGGATGGCTAGGAAGATCACTATTGAGTATCCTAGGTTTGATGGCACTGACTACATATTCTAGAAAATGAAGATGGAAGGATATCTAGCATACTATGGATATGAGATCGAGAAGTCTATTCAAAACTAGTATGTACCTCTTGTAAATGGTCCAAGTATTGTTGATGAGATCAAAGCACATGGAATCAACAATAAGGAAATATTTATTATTGTAAATAGTCTTTCACATTCTGAAGTAATAAAGTTATGAATTTGAAGATTGCTAAAGAGGTCTGGGATAAGATGGAAAAGATGTATGAAGGAGATGAAAAGGTTAAAAAAAAAGTTGTTGAATTTGGAGATACACTTTGAGGTCTCGTGAATGGGCGAAGATGAGAACATCAAATCCTACATGTAGAGAGTAGATAAGCTGGTAGGTGGAATGAGAGGACTTGGAACACAAGTAGATGAATCTAGGATAGTGAAGAAGGTACTCAAAACTCACCCTGATATATATATAGTGAAAGGGTATCTCTTATAGAGGAAATTGTGAATTATAATACTTATACTAAAGATTAGTTTATTGGTACTCTAACTTCATTTGAAATGAGAAAGCTTGGGTTGAAAAATGGAACAAAGACAAAAACCACAATTCAAGGCTGCAAAAGTGGAAGATCCAGATGAAGAAAATATTGATGAAGTGGAAGCAAATTTTGTAAGAAGAATGAAAAAGGGCTCTAGTAAGTATCCAAGTAAATTACCATTCAAATGTTTTAGTTGTGGAGGAATAGGTCATTATGCTTCAAGATGTCCTAAAAGAGTTGAAAGAAACAAATATAGACAAGATAAAGAAAATAAAGGAAAGATGATAAAAGAGCATATTATGTCAGTGAAGATGCTGACATTTTTTATGATGAGTCTGATTTTGGAGATTTTGATGATAATGGATGCTTGTTCCTAGATTTAAAAGATGAATCTACTATTGCTAACACTAAAATATGTGTGAAGGAAAGTGCTCTGGAGAAAGTTGAAGGTACTATGGTCTCTACTCTTCATGCTAAGTAAGAAGAGAACTACTAGGTCATTTATAGTGGTTATTCAAATCACATGACTAGTGAAAAAAGTAAGTTTGTTAAACTTGAGAAATATGATGGAGGCTTAGTTAAGTTTGCAGATGATTCTGGTGCTAAGATCTGTGGGATAGGTTCAATCAGTTTTGATGGAAACCATAATATTGATAGTGTCTACTATGTTAAGGTTTTGAGACATATTCTCTTGAGTGTCGGACATATGTGTAAAAAGGGATATAATCTTGTGTTCAAAGATGAAAAATGTGAAATAAGAAAAGGGTCTAGAACTGTGATTGTTGCTGGTAAGAAGATTGAAGGAAACATCTATCAACTTAAAGGTGTTGATGGACATTGTTTTATGTTGAGCAGATTAATGACAGTTGGCTATGGCACTGGAGGATGTGTCATATGAACTTTGATAACATGGTAAGAATTAGTGCAATACAAGCTGTGAGAGATTTACCAAGAATTACAAAGCCTGTTAATGCGGTCTGCAAGGATTGTCAATTGGGAAAGCAAGCTAGAAACAACTTTATGTCAAAGGAACAATCTACTACCAGACTATTGGTTTTGATTCATATAGATCTTTGTGGTCCTAAAAGGGTGAGAAGTCTACAAGATGACAGGTATTTTATGCTTTTGATTGATGATTACTCTAGAATGACATGGGTTACTTTTCTTAGAGAAAAACTTGATGCATTAGAAAAATTTAAGGCATTTAAGGCAATGGTTGATAATGAAGTAAAATTGAAAATAAAATGTTTGAGTTCTGATAGAGGTGGTGAATTTACCTCCAATTAGTTCAATATGTTTTTTCAATCACATGGAATAAGAAGGAAACTTTCTACCCCTAGAAATCCTTAGCAGAATGGAGGTGTTGAAAGAAAGAATGGGACAATTCAAGAAGCTGCTAGATCAATGATAATAAAGGCAGGTCTATTGGAAGTCTACTGGAGAGAAGCAATTCACACTGTTGTTTATATGTTCAACCAAGTTCAAGAAAAAGATAACAACACTAAGAATCCCTATGAGCTATAGTGTAGAAGGATTCCTAATGTCAAGTATTTCAAGGTATTTGGAAGAAAATGTTATATTAGAAGAGATGAAGAAAATCTAGGAAAGGTTGATGCTAGATGTGATGAAGGTATTTTTCTTGGTTACTCTACTAGAAGAGAAGC
>VDFB02167635.1:0-10467 GCA_007258455.2 Sequoia sempervirens
AGCATCAATGGTTGAGTGTAAAGGCTGAGTTAAGAGTTGATATTCTATTTTCATTTTAAAAGTACCATGGTGTTCCTTCCTGAAGCTCTACGCATTAGGTACTCAAGAGGGAGAGAGAGGCCTAAGTTGGTCAAACATGTACATCACTAATAGACTTCTCTTACATGTTAACTATTTTCCTTACACTGGTTTGAATCGCTTCCCAATGCCAAGAAGACCCCCACAACATGTTGCAGGTTCTAGGAAGGAAATTTTCTAAACAATAACTGGAGTCTTATTTTGACAAGGTGAACTCTACCAACCTTTTGCATGAGTTTTCCTCTGAAGGAAATTCAAAATTTGTGGTAAACCTCATGGAGGTGGGAGCAAATCCATGTCCTTACGATGAGAGGATTCGAATAGCTTTGGAACTATGCTTCTATGCTTGAAGGTGGAAATAAAACATTTGACTTATTTAACTTAATGCATCCAAATCAACAAGTTCAAAGGAGGCTGCAAATGGTCCTAGACCCAAGCTTACTATATGCTTTGAACCCATTTACTATTTTCCATGCTTTTCCTTTTTCTTTCCTGTAGTATAAGATATTTCTTTTACTTGTCACTATGCCTTCCTATTTTCTAAGGAAATTATTTTTTGGTTCACAGGTTGCAACAATTTATGTAAATAACTTGTCTCCGGATTGGAGAAAGAAACAAAGAGGAGGATAATAAGTTATTTGCATTTAAATGGTGTTATTTAGTCACCACTCTTCCCAATCAAGAAATCCAGCTGCTGAAAAATAGCGACCCTACGTAGTAGAATTAAGTAAAATAAAAGAGCACAGTTATTAGTAGAAGGTAAATTATGTGTTTTCAACCACAAAAGGTTTAAAATAAAAATTAAAGGATAATTTTCACCCTTTCATTGTCAACCTTTGAGCAACACATATTTGAATAATTATACCAATAAATGATTTTGATTTAATCCTTGTTGATGTTTGAATAACAGATCTAAGATAGAAATGATACACATAAATTTAACCTCTTCCCAGTCTACAGTTTGAGTTAATATACTTATACATGTAAGCTAGAATGTACACATGTTATGTGATAAATAACAGTTCAGTTTTCTTTTAATTTTGATGTAGACCCCAGGAGACTCAATCTTAATCTAATTGAAAATTTTCTTTTAGGAGGAATCTAACAAGATTAAAATGATCATATAAAGCAATTCAATCAGTCCTCCAAGTTCAACAATCATCAGAAACACAGTTTACCAATTTCACCCTTCAACTCTAGTAGTAGTGGAAACCTGGTCTTTAGGCCTTAACTCAAAAAATTTCCACAGGACTTAACCAACACATAGGTGATTTAGATACCCATTTTTGATACACACAACATATCCAACAAGTGCATAAGTTTACTTCAGGACATCTCTTCCAAAATGGCCATTCTCACTATTTTGAAGCCCCAATTAGCCTCTTTTTCAAAAGGACCCCTCTAAAAACTCACCACCAACTCAAGGAAACCTAAAATAGTCTTAGAAAAGGCATCAAAACTTAATATTTTCCAAGTTTTATAACCCCAAGGTCTTGTTTTATCTCCCAACTCACAAACCCTCTTTGTAGCCTAGGAACTTAGGGTTTTGTAGCACCCTTATTGAAAACACACACTATTGACCTCTCCAAACCACATAAATTGCTTAGATATCTTAAATTATCCCCCCTAAAACTTTAGAAACTCTTACATGCTCTTTGGCAATGCTGCTCTTGCCTCTCATAGGTCCGATCCTTCAAAATTCCATGGAAACTACTCAAACTTTTCCCTCAAACTCTACCACACACCCTCCAAAACTCAATCCCTGCACACCAGACCTTGTATACACATCAAAGACACCTAATAGGGTCCATCCACCGAGTCACAAAAGAATTACATTGGGTGGATGGAGATTTTCATCTTTGGAGACACTCAAACCCTTAAACTTGCTTGCACAGGCAGTTTGAGGAAAAATGGAAAGAACTCTCACAAATAAGAATATTAAACCTTCAAAATGAATTCAACTGAGAGAAAATTCCTGCCACCATCGAGTGAAGTGACTTTAAAACCATCAAAATCCTGTACCAGTTTGTATAGAGGTGATAAAATCTAGAAAAATAAGGATTTTTGCAGAGAAAAATGTTTACTTTTCTATTGATTCTTCAATTACATTCTCACCAACCCGTTGCACGAGCCTTAAAAAGCTTATTTTAACTGGAAACAACATTAAAAAACTATCTTCAATGGCTATAACCACCTTTTTGAACCTATAACCCACCTAGAGCCACTAAAAGTTGCATAACATCATTACAATATTAACAAGTTTGCATTTTTGACACCCTTAATGACTCCTTTTAAACAACTCTTCCTCCCTAAACTCTTATGACCCCTAGAAATCACTCAAGTGGCTTTGAAGAGCCTTATTACATTATCAAAGCTCCAACCTTGCATATTCACATACAAATCCAAGAAATTTTCCCTCAAAGGCTTACAAGACAACTTTGATGCAAGATGGCAACTTTACACATTATGTCCACAAAACCTAAAAACTCACCTAAGAACATGACTATTGGTCTTGTTTAGACCTTATTAGAGACAAAGGACCTCAAAACACTAACTCTTACCAATTGACCACCCTATTTGCTTTCAAATGATCAAAAATTACAGGAGGCGTGTAGGTGCTCCGCATCAAATTTTAAGGGAATATGCAATAACCTGCTTAAATTTTTCCTTCGGTATTTCTATATGAATCGGAAAGAAATCTTTTAATACAATTTTCAAATTTCATTATAGCTAGAATAATTGTTTTATTGCCTATCCATCGTCCTTTCATAATAAGGGAATATACTACACAGATTAAAACTAAATAACAACATACGTAATTAAATTTCCATTGTTCAAATGATAGGTTTTCATGATAGTGTGATTTCCAAGAAGTCTAAATAGATTCTATTTGATTTAAATGCTCTTCTATTTGAGGGGATACAACCAAAGCAACATTTCTCCCTTTTCATTCTGCCTATTTTCACTTTATTTTATCACACAATATCAAACTCTCCATCATGATAATTTGAACAAATGACTTTCAACATGATGACAGATTTCTTCTCTTACATTGTAAAAACATTTCTTCATCCCAACTAATAGAACTTACATCAAAATATCATTTATTTACTAAATTTTTCATTTCTACAATATTATATAGCAATGAAATAATTGACAAACCATTTCATAAGGTCTTGCTCTCCACCCTACCATAATGGTGTCATGGAGCCTCGAGGGCCCTAGCCATACCCCCGAGCAAGGATTTATTTTAGCTCCATGAAGATAAATGGAGTCTTTTCTCATTTTACAAGGGATAAAACTAACATGGCACATATTTCCTGCATCTAGGTTCTCTAATTTTTATCTTTGAAACCAAGATCCATACAATATACCACCTTCTTACAATCAATAATCTAAGGTAAGTGGAAATAGGAAAAAAAATCTTATCTCTTTTCTTTAGGTGAAGGGATATAACTCTTTTATCCTTCTTTCCTCCCCAATCCAAGCCATCTTGATCACTATCTTCC
This sequence comes from Sequoia sempervirens, assembly GCA_007258455.2. Lineage (NCBI taxonomy): Eukaryota > Viridiplantae > Streptophyta > Pinopsida > Cupressales > Cupressaceae > Sequoia > Sequoia sempervirens. The sequence continues at coordinate 3,588 of VDFB02167635.1, forward strand.
CAAAGAGGTAGATTACATATTATCTTCCCATTCTTTCTACCTTCTCCCTTAAAGTTCTCCAAGAGGAAAAGTGGGTAACACCCCACTCCTCCTTGCTATCCAAATATATAAAAGTTTCACAAATTGAAACTCTTGGATGGGAAGGTGTGGAGTGTATCTCTCCTATAAATGATGGTCATTTCCCTATTAATGAGAACATTCATTTGGACAACCACTCAATCATTCCACCCTATCCTCTTCTCAAATTTCGTCACTCTCCATTATGTGAGCTTTTCAGGGATCAAATCATGTTGTAGGGGCACTATTGTATACCACTTGACCCCTACCACTATGGTATAGACCCTAGGTGGTTTATTTTTGCACCCTAACTCAAAATTTGACAAACAACTCTCAATAAAAGCCCACTCAAGGTTCCATCCAAGTTTCAAACTTAGCTAGGGGTTTCCAAGACCTAATCCCCACTTACACCTCTCAAGAATGAAAGATAAATTCCCTGACAACCTTAGTCTTCCAATACATTAACTCTACTTGTTTCTAGGACATCAAATGAGGTCAAATCTATATCATCATGAAGAAGTCTTCTAATTTTCTCTTGATGGTTCTCCCTTCTCATGCTAACGATGTTTCCTTCCTACACATTACCAATGCAGTCATAAGTATCCATTGTGTATCACATTAATCTATTAGCTGAACATTCTAATCTTTAACTATATAATAATCCATTTGGAATCTCAATTTACATTCCACGGTATATGAGTGCATTACATCTTCATGGTAGTGAAAATAAAACATAATGTCCAAATGATACATGCAAGAATATTACTAAGAGATCACATTATTTATTATCCACAATATGCTTAATCATCAATTCAAGAAAAAAACATAAAAAATTATGGTTGTATTAAGTAAAAATGAGGTGGGGTCTTACATCCCCCTCCCCTTAGCTTAGAATTCCTCCTAGAATTCGTTAAGGTCTTGAAACATAGTCTTCATCTAGAATTGCACAAAGTCCATCAAACATATTAATTGCTTTGCTCTTACTTGATGAAATGATAAAAAAATTCAACTATAAGCACACATTAAGGACATCCCTTCCATGAATCCATCATCTAAGTGTTTAGAACACAATTTCTCATCCTAGAACATTCATCTGATATGGTCACAATGTAGCAAATTCTAGTAGCCATGTCCATGGAGTTTACATTTTTTTTATTAGCATTTATACCAAACATATTTCAAAAAACATCTTTGGGCACCCTCCATGGTTCCCTTTTGCATCTTATACATCAATCATGATATCAGAAACATTTTTATTTCAATATCAATTTATTCTTTAAGAGTAGGATTCCCAAACTTTATATGCCACATTTTTCTTTCTCACATAACAATCAAATATTTCCACATGTCAATGATTTACAAATTTACCCATACATCACAATAGTTACACACAATTCACATCACAAGGCTCACATAATGGGATTTACAAGGATGGAGATTCTTGAATATCATAGCCATTAGGGGAGATGGTCTCAAGAAGGACCCTACCATACATCTCCTAGGTACCCTCCCTTGTTTGTGTAAGGTGGTTATCCCCCAAGGGAAAGGTACAAAACAAGTAATCATAGAACTAGGGGAAGAATGGATTAATGACTGTCCCATACCAGTCCCATTTGTAACCTCTTCAATAATTCATAATTCCCCAATACATCTACTCCCCTATATGACTTGCCAAGGAACCCCCCGGGTTATTGTAGGTTTACAGATGTCACATTACACCACACTTGCTAGCAATTAACAACCAATAAGAAGCCTCAAACCAAGGAACATAAAATCATAATCCAACATTTTAATAAACAAAATAAAAATAAAAATTGAGAGGATAAACAAATAAAGATCAGCTGCAACTGCATTTAAAAATTCCAATCTTAATTCAAAATACAAATTAAAGAAGTCCTTGAGGAAATGGACTATGACAACCTTCAAATGGCTAAATAGCCCTAGTAAAAGAAATGTAAAACTTAACATTGTTGGCATATAATAAAGCAAAACATCAATTAGGAAACATCAATAATTTATATCTCAACAATAAAACTTTCACATTATGATTACCATGTGACTTTGATAAAGCTACCTAAGGGGAGGAGGGGAATGGAGGTTCTCGAACCACATAAGTATAATGGCATGTAATAACTAGTGGTCTCTGACCACATAAATATGATAGTGCACAATATCATGGTGGACTCTTCCACACAGTATCAATGTCCTACATTGGTGCAGTATCCAAAATCTGTGATTGATATGGCCCAAGTAATTCCATCCTTTACCCATGGGTTATAAACATCAAGGAGTGAGTTTTCACTATGAACCAATGAGTGTGGTTCTCATATGTGGGGGAGTAGGTTAGGAACACATCCAAGGGAAACCATGGAGTTCCCAACTTAGGATTCTCTCGCCCCTCAACCCCTATTTAAACTAGCATGCATCTCAATACCATAGGGGAGTTGTACGCTAGGGGTACACATTTAATATACAAACAAGACTTACACAAAGAGTTACTTCACATTTCACTTAGTAAAGACACATCTACACATATCATGTTTACATTATTTCACAATTAACTAACTTGTACACAATGAGTCATCACAAAGGGTGCACACAAGGGCCCTACTTGACATCCCTCACCCTTATCCCAAGTCAGATACCGTGTATATCATACTTGGGGTACACCACATTTACTGCTGTTTCAGTTCACATGTCATAACACAATACAATTTACAAAATTCACCGCATTAAAGAACCAAACAATACACTTAAATGAATTCTAGATATTTTCTTTAAACAATATTCACTTTGCCTCCTAATTTTAGAAATATTCACTCACTTTGCATAAGTACAAGAAATCACTAGATGATGTGCAATGGTAGCTTAGATATGTTACTCCATCTTCTTAGAACTCAACAATAATTGGTTCACCACACTTTCCATATTTTTAAGTTTGTTCTTGACATCAATTGAAAAATCAAGATTGGTTTTCTATAGTTATCCATACCATTCTTTCTCTTTTATTCAGCTATGTTTGTTATGTTCACAACATATCCATATGGGTAATGCCACTATGTTTTCCACACATGCTAAAGAAAGTTTCCTACTTAATAAGGAAGATAGTTAACCAATTCATCACAATATGAGACAAGGCATCAAACTCAATGCATAAACATATGACAAATAATGGAATAGTAGTTCTCACAACTTATTAACATTTTTTTTATAAATCCTACATTTTTCTATCTAAGGTTGAACCATTCAATCATATATTATGATCATCAGTTTTACAATTATAGTTCCATCTAACCTCATAAGATGCACAATGAGAAAAAGGCTTAAAATATTTACCTACTTTGAAGTTTTCTCCTTTACATTTGGGTGTGAATGTTGTTCCCTCAAAGAGAAAATACAATCAATGGTATAGAATACACAACATTATATAGAAGTTTTACAAGTCTACTTTATTGTCTCTTATCTATATACTTTAACCTAAGTCCCATCATATAATACACCATGAGCTACTCATAATTCATTACTCAATTTATAAATTCATGCCATTGATTATTCAATCCTTATGATGTGCACACAACCTTCAAGGTCAACATGTAATTGAGTGTGTTATTGCTTCCTATACATGACATGCATCCTTTCCTATTTGGGAAGCGACAAGTCTCATAAGGGAGTAGTAATAACATGAGTTATAGATAATATTTTATCTCCCATTTCTCATTTTGAAAAGATCCCTTCACAAATCAGGTTATGTTTATTTATTATAAGGGGATGATCGAAACACAATCTTACATTAATTGTATCCTCGTATGCCTTCACCTTTGACTTGAATCATAAGAATCACATGGTTTTTCTTAATATTTAATCTTTAAACAATAGGACAATATTTTGGTAGTTGTTATAGTTACATTAAGTTTACTAGGTCACCATTTACTTGCAAAAGTACTTAATTATTTTTAAGGTTTCATCATTTAATTCAAGGTAAAATTTAGTTTCAACCACCCTTCTAAGTTAGAATTACAATACAAAATAAGGCTTGATTATTAGTTGATGTTATCCTTCCTAAAAATTTTACCTACCAACACCAAGGTGAATTGTTTGTTGCTTCACAAGAACACAAATGAAGTCCTTATACACTATGTTTAAATTAAGATCTTGAAAAATAGGAAAGGCCTAAATATACCATGGTATAAGGAGCTCGAATTGCACATAATACAAAGTCAAGAGGCTTCCTATTGTTTCACTCTTGTTGTTAATTTGATTTAATCTATTAAGGGTTAAGAGATTCAAACTCATTTAGTTACAACTTGTAACAGATTAGTTCCCTTTTGTGACCCATATAATTCTTTTCTCTTGAACTAGATATAAGTTTCCAAAATATAGTCATGATGTTCCAATCTTTACTCATACCATGGTTTTCATAAGAAGATATGTTGCTCCTAAAACACCCATAACTTAAAGAGATTTCCTTATTATTGTATTCAAGAATTATATCTTTAAGAAGTCAACAAATGATATTTCCTTAGTAGTACACCTCGTGATGTCCTATTAAACTATTCACACCTCTTATAAAAGGACCATGCTTCGGAAACTCCATTAAATAAATACCCTTTCTAAGGTTTAAGAAAATTTAGTATCAAAAGGTTGGATTTATTCCATAACTCTTGTTAACTAGGCTGATTTGTGGCTCATGTCCTTCACCTTGATTGGATTGAGTTTCTCCTAAAAGTTGAATGTCATTAATTAAATACTTTTTTGACCCATCTATAATAGCCAGTTCTTGATCCTTTAGTATTTCACAACCTAATTGGGCCAGATAATTACAACTAGGTTTTCGTTTACCATACCATGTTCATGTTCCTTAGAACTTTCCTTACCAACATCTAACATAAGGTGGTTCACACATCTATACACACACATAACACTTAAAGCCTAATTTATCCCCAAAGTTCCCTAGAGTTGCAACCTAGGGCTCTAATACCAAGTGTCATGCCCAAAAATTTCACTAGAAAATGCAACAATTTTTTTTTAAAGAAAAAAACATAAACCCACTAAAGAATTCCTACTGTACCTAAACACGGTATAGAACCTATACACATCTAATGAGTTGCTTGAGTAACATCATTGAAGACAATTATTCAAAAGAAGAGAGTGAGGGTTATTGAACAAGCCAACACACGAAACCTCAAACTAAGATGAGAAAGGCCTAATAAAAAATAAAGTTCATTTGAGTGCTCAACATTTTTTTGACTAGGGATTTTTGTTAAATGTGTTGACACTAATTCCACTCGATAGCCTCAACCTATAGTTTTCTAATTTAATCCACAGCTAAGGTGATAATACCAAGTATAAATATAGTTCATATTAATCCTCCATGCAAGTTTAAGATTGGTCATGGATACCTATACTACTTATGACACCATTATAAACATTTTTATATATACCAATGTAACATTAACACTATTATCATCCCTTGTATTATTATTGTTATATGTATATATATATATGTATATATATATATATATATATGATTATTGAGAGAACTACAATTCTAATAGCCAAACCAAAATATCATGATGAATCATTCATTAACCAAATATCCACTTGACATTTTTATTCGTACTATTCTTTATATTACCAATATCTTCATTGATATATTTATTACCGATTCCCTTAATATTACTAATAAGATGGTTATTGATACACTCATAGGAAACTATCATCATAGGTATAAACAAGATTAAAATAGTTGCTTATAAGTCATAGTTTTCTTAATACTAGGATGGTTTGTTATACTGTGCCGATACTTAACCATAAAAAAATATTTATTTTCATGCTACTTTTATCACTTAACATTAATGCTAGTATTATTATGAGATTTTAGTCTCATCCTTAAGGTAAATGTTACTATCACCAAATTTTATTAGTGAAAAAAAAATAATCATTATTGATATTATCCCTCATGTAAAGGGATGCAACCTTGCACTTACCAATATTTATGATTACCCAACTATAAGAGTTCCAATAATATTACTACTATTACTCTTACATGATTATCTCGTGTTAATGTCAATCAAAATTACTTCGTAAATTTAATATATTATTAATGCCAATTTCCAAGTTGGTGTCCATACAAATTCTTATTTTTTTACTAACCATATTTACACCCTTAACAAACAAAATGGTAAGGTAATTATAAGTACAAAATTCTCACTCATAAAAGCATGAATTTATTATAGTAAGATATTTATAATTCACTCTAACTATTAATTTCCTTATTTATTTATTTATTTTTAATTATTATTAATTTAATTAATAACCTGCTTTAATTAGATAAATAAATAAATAATAACTTATTTATTTTCATTTTAATTTAATCAAAGAAATAGATTTTAAAAATTACAAGAATCAAAAAATAACATACACCAATAAATATTTATATATTAATTTCCTTCTATGCATAATAAAGATTAACAAATGTAAACGAAAAAATATATATATTCCCTTTATCATAATATTATTTTCTTTTTAAGTAAAAGGAAGAGGGATGATTAAAGAGTAATCCTTCTTTTATAAATATTTTCTAGTGCCCATCCTTATATAAAAGCATGGGATATATTCCCTTTTTGAAAACCATATGTATAAATATGTTATAAAATTCCACCCACTAAATAACAAAAACAAAAAACATTTATCTAGGCACATGAAGCCTAATCTTTTTCACATGTAAAATTCCTTGATTTAAGGTGGTCTATAAAATTATGAATTGCAATATCTAGAGTAATATAGGGAATGTAAAGTGATGTAAGTAATGGGAGGAAGATTA
>VDFB02167636.1:0-21854 GCA_007258455.2 Sequoia sempervirens
GCTCTATCTACGGACGGGACGTGGGATCAATCTCAACAAACTTCAACCAGACTCTGCTTTGCCTCACTTTGGACAACTTACACAAAGTCAGTGCAATCTTCAAGGGAGTGACGAGAGGTTTTCAAATTATGACTCAACATGTAAGTACCATCAGAACGACGCATACAAGCACATGAATCACAATCGAAGTTAAATTCGCAATATTTCCAGTTGACCACACAAGGCGAACTTACCGTCAGCAAGCCGCTAGTGGTATGGATAAGATGAAGTTGTCTCAATTGACGCCACAAATCTAAAGCTAACATTCACTTGCATGAAAATGAAAACTACTATACTTTACGCTACTTGAAGTCAAAGGGATGAAGAAACCTTGCTAGCTACTTATAACAAAGATGAATTCACCATTCAATGAAAGATCTTTTATTACAATAGTTTTTCGCAACAATCTCTTACAAAGTTTTCAAAGGAAAACTTTCCTTCTTCTTCAAACTACGCTATGCTAAGATATTACAACTAAAGTGTCTTTGCTCTACTCTCTACTCTGATCTCTAAGCTCTGCTTCTACTAAGGTACAAATGAGGGGGACTCCCCCTTTTATAGATGGCCAAGTCCAACGGACAACTCAGATTACAATCGGCTGGATGGCCTAGATTGTGCCACCTCAGCCCTAAACAAGATTCGCCCTAAAAACCACCACTAAGAGGAGTGGGGTAATAAATGAGCCATTAATGTCCATCATCCTTCTAGAAGATTCCAACCTTGAAACGTGTTCACACTGTTCTTGTTCTGACTGCAAATTGGATAAGTCTGGTGAACCTTACTTTAGCTTTAGGCACGTTCTCGATCTAATTTCAAGGCGACAACTTCATTCTTCTGCTTGATGATGACTTTTAACACTTGGGTCTTCATCTTCTCTTTCATCCTGGACTTAGAAATATTTTCTTGTCTTGAACTTAAACATTCAACACTTAGCCATTTCTTGCAACTTTCTTCCTTCGTGATTCATTATCTTAGACTATTTGCTTCATTATTCCAAGTCATCATTGCTTGGTCTTCGACATTCCTCCTACAAAACAAGCAAGGAGAAGAGTATTAAAACACTTCATAATATAAATTCAACTTACTTGCTGGGATTTTCATGTTTTGATCTCGAAGGGTACATCGTTTTCCTCTAGCACAACCCTGCTTTCTTCATGATTGACTTCAACTGTATCCCCTTTACTTTTCTAGCTGAGGTGTTCGCAATTTTGATCTCATTCATCTCTGGCTCAGGAAAATTATCTTCACGAAGAACTTGAGCAAATTCAACTAGGCAGTTCCTTTCAAATTCATCGTCTAGAGTATTTTACCTTGAAAACACATCTTCTTCACTTTGCCTTAGAAAATTTTCAAATTTTCCCTTAGGAAAACTCATCAATCCGGTGCCCATCAAAATCTTTATCCTGAAAGCTTCAACGAAGTGTGAAAGGCTTTAAAATCAACTCCCTGTCGAGGATCCTCAATACCTAGAAGAAAATTTTCTTCAGAACGCGTCAGATTCATGGGTATACAACGAACGGGTTCATTTAATTTTTTGAATTATGAACCTTAGAAAAATAATTTCTCATAAAATTTATTTCATTTCTTCACCCTGGAGCATATTTCTTTACTCTGACTTGAAAACTTTTTATCAACCCTGTGAAGCTGGCATTCACTGACTTCATCTATGGCAATTTCATCCAAATTTCATACTTCCAAGTCCAGGCGTGATTTTCTTCTGGGGAGGTGGAAATTTGAAAATACTTAGAAAAAATATTTAGATTGCCTTAGGAATTTTTTTTTATTTGATCTTTAAATCATCTTCCTGTGATGAGAAAATTTTATTGTTTTGACTCACTTAGGAAAATTTTCTCCTTGAATGCCTTGGGCGCGTTTGATAGGTAGTACTTCCACTCAGTCAAAATTTTGAAGTCCTCTCTCCTCATTTAAGTTCTTGGGCGCATTTACTATGGCCTACTTCCATTTTTGTCAACACTTAGAAAATTTTCAATCTCATCTTCTCTTCAAGGCGCAAATGATGTAGGCTACTCCCATCTTCAAATACTTAGCACAATTTCCATGTTTTTCCTCAAGGCGCAAACAAGGGAGCATATTTCAAGTTTTGAACACTTAACCAACTTTCTCCTCCATCTCTAAGTGAAGGCGCATTTAGGGGGTCCAGCTTTCAATTTTCAACACTTAGAATTTTTTTCAAGTGATCTTCTCCTCCAAGGGCACAAATGAAGTCTTCTACATCAAGTATTGGCACTTGGTATTCTTCAAGGCCCCACAGGCAAGTCCAGGCGCATATAGGAGGTTGACTTTCAAATTTAAAAGACTTAGAATATATTTCAACCTTTTCCTAGCCAGGCGCAAATTATACCCTGGGCTTCCAAAATCACAGGGGAAGCTTTCACTTAGTGCACTTAATGAATCCAGGCGCAAATATGACCTCCAACTTTCAAGGCGCATATCACAGGGTGAGCTTTGAGTTTCAATGACTTAGAAAATTTTTAAGTTCACTCTCCAAAGAGGGGCGCATTTGACCCATGAAGCTTTCACTTAGAATATTTTTATTGCACCTTCACAAGCTAGGCGCATTTCATACCTTGCACTTCCATTTTGAACATTCGCAAAATTCCTTCAAACACTTTACCTCCAATGGCGCATTCAAAAGTCTCTACTTTCATTTCTTCACACTTAGTAAAATTTTCCAACCCTCCTCAAACTAGGCGCATTTGAACCCCTGTGCTTTCAATTTTAACGACTTAGTCAAAATTCTCCCTCATTCATTTAACTTGGGCGCATATAAGGTGTTGAGGTTCTAATTTTAAACATTTGAAATTTCCTCTGCCAATCCTTCACCCAAGGCGCATTCAAGAGGTCATACTTTCAATTTTGAAATATTTAGTAAACTCTCCAACTCCCTCCACTAGTCAAGGGCGCATTTAGAGGGTCCTTCTTCAAATTTTCTTGCCTTAGAAATTTTTTGGAGTCTTCTTTACCTTGGGCGCATTTCAAAGGGTGAGCTTTTAATTTTATCACTCTAAGCTCAAGGGCGCATTCCCATGCTTGGGCTTCCAATTTATGCCTTAGGCGCAAATCACAGGCCATGCTTTCACTTTTATCAATTCCAAGTTCAAGGGCGCATTTTGACCCATGGGCTCTCATTTTTCTTAGGCAATTTTCAAACTTCCTTACTCCACCTTGGGCGCATTTTGAGTAGGCAACTTCAAGTTTCTAACACTTAGAAGATTTTCACCCTCATTCTCTCCTCAAGGGCGCATTTGACCCCTTGTACTTTCAATTTAGCAATCTTAAACAAATTTCAAGGCCACCTCTTTGTCTTCTCAAGCTTGGGCGCATTTCCCTAGGCAAGCTTCCAGTTTTCAATGCCTTAGGAGAATTTTCATCTGTCTTCAGCTTCTCAAGGTGAATTTTGACCTGTGAACTTCAAATTTCAAGTGCTTAGAGAATTTCCACCAACCTTCAGCTTTTAAAGGCGTTCTTCACTGGCTGGACTTGAAAATTTATCAATTTCAGTGAATTTTATGCTCTTTGTCTGATTTAGGGCAACTCGATCATGCTAACCCTAATTTGCTATTTTTGGAAAGTTTTTCAATTTTGCACTTCAAGCTAATTCCAAGCTCCAAAAAGGCTGGATTTTGCTTTGTTCTAAACCTCGGGATGTGTTTATTACTCACGTGCACGATGTCGCTGAATTTTTGTGCTTTGCCCTTGAATTTAGGAAACCCTAATTCCTTTGTACCAACCTGCTAAAAATAGTAAGTGTGTGATTTTCCATCTTCTGCCACTCCGTTTGATCTGAAATTCGCACGAAGGGTTCCTCGTCCCATGTTTGACCTGTTCACCTTGAGATTTCGTGTTGGCCTGCTATTTATAGCATGTTTCTGGAGGTGGCCTACTATTTATAGTAACTGCTTGATTTTGAGACTTCCACAACTCCGTTTGACTTATGACAAAACCCTCACCGTGACACGTCGGTGACATGGTAGCGATCTTTACGACTTTCTATTTTAGCACGTTTCCAAAGATGACTTACTATAAATAGTAAGTGTTTCGTTTGCCTTCAAATTTTATCAGCAAATAACTTGAGAGATGCTGATCGCGGTGGTATACATAGGTTTTCGAAAATTCTAACTTTTTATGCCTCTTTTTGGGTCGAGAAATTTGGAAACCCTACTTGGTCTTGCATCGCGTGTCAAATGACTATTACGTTTGTCCCTACGTTTACCCATTTGCATTACTGCAATGTTTCATTATTGATTAAAGGAGTCATTTGGGGAATTAGGTCGGGATGCATCACGCTAAAAATAGTAAGTTCCTTAATAAGTGATTATCTCCGTTTGCATGTCATATCATCGCGAAGCTCTCGAAAAACCCATAAGGAATCATCCGACATGCAAAAGAAACCCACATGCAAACCCTAGAAATAGCCTCTGAAGGCTGAACTCTGAAAGTTGTCGTCTCACTTTGCATGTTACATCATCGCGAAGGTCTCTGAAAACCCAGAAGGAATATGCAGACATGCGTTGACAAACTCTGCAACTAGGCCCTAAAATTGGCTCCGGAAGCTGAACTGCTAAAAATAGTAAGTTGCCTGTTTCAGCTCAAATTTAACTTGTGAGTAGCTTGATGTGCTCCGGACGCAGCGTGACTATCGGATTCACAAAAAATGCTGAAGGATTGCCTGTAATTGCGCACTTACTAAAAATAGTAAGTACTCAGAATCTGATGAAATTTCAGTGAAAATTTGTTGGAAGTATACTAACATCAATGTTAATCTCAAATCTCAATTTATTCACCTCGTTTGACTTCAAATTGGCTGAAAAGTTCAAAACCCTAATTTTCAAACTTGGCCAATTTCATGTTTAAACTTAATGACGGACACATCCCGGAAAGGCAGATAGAAAAGAGACGGAAAGAGAGAGAGAGACAAAAACCAAAGCCAAAAAGACCAGAATGGAGCAAAAATTAGGGGTCCCCATCTAGAATGGGGCGATGTGTGAAAAGGTCACAACAACTCCATGACATGAGTCACCCGTTCTAAAATCAAGGAGGCCTCATACTCCTTATATGAATCTTCAACACAAGAAGACTCCTCAAGCCCACACAAATCTGAATGTTCCTTGTGCTTAACCAACACAAGAGGCGCTTCACTCCCATCATGTGTATCACCATCATCCCCAAGAGATATGGCTGTCTTAGACAATTGAATTTCTGTTGTGGATGATGAAAATTGAGCCAAGCTTAACTCCAAGTGAGCTCATCAACCTAGATTTCAGATTCTTGAAGGGCCAATTGAGTGCTCTTCAAGGAATCTCTGGTAACCATAAACTCATGAGAGAGCTTATTGACTTCCTCTTCTTTCCCTTTTAGTGCATCATAATAAATCCCACCAAGCATGAGAAGATGATCTTTGTCTGATAGGAGCTGTAGGTAATTAGATTTCATTACCCTCAACAGTTCTCTGAGTGCCTAAAACTCTTCAAGGGAAAGTTCTCCATCGTGGATCTTATATGTTCTCGGAGTCCCCCAACAACAACTTGCCATCAACTTCTGAATGGCATGAAAATGTTCTATGGAAACAATTACAATATCTTCAGTTACCTTCAATTGTCCTATCAAATGATGGGACCCTTGAGACATATCGTTTCCACACAAATTTGCTGATTTACTATCAATGATCTGCTTTCCAAATTCGACTTCCTCTTTGTCACCCTCCATACATAACTCATGAAGAGTTAGATCAGCATCAACAACAAATTTATCCAACACCACATTTTCATCACTACGATAAGATGTTAAGTCATCATCACTTGCTGATTGGAAAACATCCTCATTGGTGCTATCCACTAGCCCTTCATGTGCACCGGTGTTACGAACCTCATAGGATAACTCGAATTGAGTATTAGAGGCTGTATCTTGGAAATAAAACTGATTTGAATCCGATATTGGAAATTCTTTGCCCACATCTGAACTATCTTTATTGGAGTGATGTAAAGATTCTTCACTATGTGCTGATCTATGATCTTCAACAAACTCAAGTTCATTCTACTCTTCATATGGTGTTTTGATATTTGCTGAATTAGCAAACTCTAAATCAGCATACCCTGCATCCTTCATGCTGTCAGGAAGTCTCATGTGCTCCTCATTGTAATGTCCCCTTCTCATCAGTGATTTAGCTTTGCAATTCATCAGTCTATTCCGGAACCCGTAGACTGGAATGAGGTGAAATTAGGGTTTCTTGGCTTGGAGTTTTGTGGCATTTCATGTTATTTACTATTTTTAGTAAATGCTAGTTGTGGCAGTTGCAGTTGTCCATTCTTAGTCCTTCTCAGTTGGAGCAGTTGTTATTATTATGGCTTGGTCTTCAGAGAGCTTTATTTGGTGAAAAATATTTAATTAAAGGCATTATGTTTTAATTCACTGTTGACACCCCCTTGGCCTAAGGAGATAACTTAAGTTGTTTTTAAAGTGGGGCCATGAAGGGTACGCCTTCATAAAGAGCTTTATTAATTTTATTAAGAACTTTATTCCTTCAGCAAAAGTGGACGCCACTTTTATATTATTTGAATAAAGTGAAATTCTTGGAGGCTTTTGGGACGCCACTTGAGAAGTTGATTGGTCTTTGGGAATTGGAAAGGTCTCTTGTGTCTTTTGAGCTGCTTCTCAGGCAATTGAAGAGTTTTGGTGAGCTCTTATTTATTGAAGGCTTTTGCTCCAGCATTTCATCCATGAAAATTATGCTAAAGTTATACTATCGAAATGACAAGTGACATATTGCTTTGAGGATGTCTACCTCCTAGCCTTTTGTCCAATTTCGTGTTTGCAATATAACACCTAGTTGGCTACATTGCTGCTTCTCAACTTCAGACTAGCAGATTGAGCATCAAAGATTGAAGAATTTTGGAGATTTTTGGCAATTTTGGTTTGCTGTTTCATCAACTGCTGAAGGTGATTTTTATTCATGGTTTATTTTCCAGTTTGAATTTGGTTCTGGGTACTTATCCAATCTATTTGCTGACCTTGGGCGACCATTTATGCAAGTTTTGGGAATTTATTTTCAAGTTTCTGATTTTTAATTAAAATCGTCCCTCCCAAGAGGGCCGTACCATTTATAAGTGCATTGGGAATTGTGCAAGTTGATTAAGTTGGAATTTGCTGCTGTTTGGTGCTTGGTTTTTGGGCGCCTACCTCCTGAGAAACATTTGCAAAAGATTTCAATCAATTCGGAGATGGAATGAGTGAGTTATGAGTATTTTTCTGATTTCCAGTTTGCTGATACGAATTTCCAGAACTCAGGATTTTACATCAGATTTATAAGTTTCCAGTTTTAATCATTTTTCAGTCATTGGAAAGCAAAGAACATTGTTAGAATTCATTCTTATCTCCTTATCTCATTTCTCTATCATTGTAATTCATGTATTTGCAGTCATTTTGAATTGTAAGGTTCTGATTAGTAGTACTAACCTAACCCATTATTATTGCTGCAACTATTTGATTAAATTCTCATTAAAGTCCCCTAGATGGTTTACCGCCAGTGTGGTTAAATTGATTGTAACTCTTGTACCCACTCAAAGTGGTGAATCCCCACAGTTCTGTGGATGCCCGCCGCAGCGGATGAATTGTTTCTAGTGTAATCTTTTCCCCCCACTGTTTGGTGGTAGCGTGGAATTGCTTTCATGGCTGGTTATCCGCCTATCTGTTTATAATTTCAACTTTCTTCACTCCGTCATATGTTAGCACCTCGCCCTTAGTGGGATCTTGAGTGCACATTCTTGACGTTGAGTAGTTATTCAATTCAAGTTCAGTTTTCAATTTGGAGCTAACGCTTAATCCAAATAACCATTAAGGTTATGTTGTGTAATTTTCAAAAATTGGTTGTACTATTTCACTCACAAATGCACAACATGATTCTTCTTTGTCCATATTGTCATCTTGTTGAAATGAGCTTGTGAGTATGAATTCATTTTCTTTGGGACCTGTTGATGCGTGCTTTATGACACAACAAACATTCTAGAATAAAATGTCCAAAGATGCTCTATCCCCTCTTGAAAAACTACCTTGTATGCTAAGATTGCAAGAAAGATCATATGGCAATTCCAATATTTCAGTTAGGTGTGGACAAGCTCTGTGGTCGTTGTGATTTGCCGGGAACACAACAGGGATTTACTTTGGTAAGTTACTCAGAAAAGCAAAGACGCGAATGTAGTATCATTTTGGAATTTTCTGACTTTAGATAAAAAAAGTGAAAAAAGAGTAAAGGTTTAGAAGTCCTATGCTATTCCTACGAAATCAAGAGACGGCAAGGATTGAGTGAAACTAAATAAACAATACTTTGTTTCACCACGCTAAACGACAACTACACAAAGCAAGTGCAATCTTCTGGGATTTGTGCTTAAGATCTCTTTACTACGAACAATACCATCTATAGAACAACATTATTCGAAGTAAACATTGAAGCATCCACATCAAAAGCTCAGTCTAACTTTACGCATTGAATGAAAAGCATACACTCAAAGAAAGTATGAGCTAAGTTTCAATAATCTCCGCTATCAATCTATCATTCGCTTAACATACACTTAAATAGAATTCTAATTCAAATCTGCTTTACAAGGAAGAGAAATATGCAACCATGCAACCATTTGACAATGAAAGGATTCAAAGCATCTCATGCATTATGAACTTTATTATCAAGATAGTTTTTAGCAACAATTTTATTAACTCTCTCTCTTATTCTCTACAATCTCTTCTAATCTCTTCTAATGATTCTAATCTCTAATCCCTGATGAATTCTCTAACTTCTAATTGATCAAATGAGAGAGAGAGGGGGGGGTTTTATATAGTTTCTCAAGTACAATGAACGGCCAAGATCAAAATGAGATTAACGGCCCAGATTAAACATAACAAAACCCTAATTAGGGTTGCCTAAACAACAATTGGTTAATTGCAGAAACTTCATGCACAAATGGGTCTTTCTGGATTCCCTTGAGAGTGGAAATCATTCCCTCTTCAAATTTTCCATCCATGATGTCCATGTCATTGTTTGACTTTAGAATCTTTGTGCTTGTAGGAGAGGGATGATCATCATCTTCCAATTGCATTGGCTCCATATCTCTTTCCAAAACTGGCGAGGGAATTTTGACTTGCTCCCATTACTCTTCTTCCATGATCAATATTTCATCTATATTTCTGGATGTAGCCGAATGAAGGGGCTTGGATCTCTGCTTCTTTTGAGCGGGTCCTTCATCTGTTGTTTTCTTCTTGTTCTACTTTGCAGAGTCATCAATTTCTTTTCTCTTTTACAAGTTGGCAGTGTTTGTTGGTTCACCTCCATGAGATGCACCGACATTTGAGGAACATGATTCTCATTTCACCCATCAAGTCATATGTGAATTGCACCTTCCTTTGTTGCAAAGTTTGCACTTGCTAATCCATCCACCATTGGGAGTATTTGAATAGAGGCCTCATGAATGTTGTCAGGTCACCAAGTTCAGGCTCAGACCATCTCACAGGAGGAAGCGGTTGTCTTTCATCAAAGCCCGACTGTAGGTATGCTCCATCATTATCCAGCTGATTAGGTACTCGGAAGAGTTCTGTCGTCCTTATCATATCCAGTGGGAGCCTTGACCACAATCTTTTTCTTACGTCATATTCATTAGTGGCATTTTCCAAAAGTCTTCTAAGTCAATTCTGTGTTTACATTTCTTTCCGTCCACAGTTCCAATGTGATGAAGTGGATCGAAGTCAACTCTGGGCTTGTAGGATATGAACGGGTATTTTTGTATCTCCAATCGAGCACTCTCTACCGCTTGTGCCGATGGAAATGATTCTTCCATACTGCCGATGAAGAGTGGAAAAGTGACAGCTGCTTTCTGCTTTGGCCTTTGGATATTTTGATATGTCTCCAATTGCCTCAGAACTTCCAGCAAAACCATTCTGTTGGTAGGATAGATTGACAGTCTGTATGGGTGACCTGTGAATCCTTGAATCTTGATGTATGTAAATCTGGGAAACTGGATGAACCAGGATCCATATTTGCCGATCAAACTTTTGGCCTTACGGGTAAGCCTCTGATGTGTTCCGCCTTGGAGAATTCGAGTGATATACATAAGAAAGGCATTATGTGCCCGTCTGAAGTGTGATTTCTCCTTCAACTGCAACTGCAACTGTGGATAACAATCATAGGACTTGAAATCTCCTTTGCTGTTGCCGACCACACCTTTGCAAATCAAGCCAGCATATTTGTAGGTCCTTACAAGCAGATATATGACATAAGAACTCATGTGAAAAGTTTTGGTTCTTTCCAGGTTTACCAACTGCTCGTGGAGACTGTCAGTGATCATTCTTGACCAGTTGAACATTTTCACCCCAAAAGTTATTTCATCAATGAAATAATACATCCAGGTTTCAAAAGGCGCACCTTGAGGATTGCCTACCATTTTGTTCAGTAGTAAGACAATATCTCCGTATTCTTTAAAATCAGTTCTGGACAATTTCTTCGGCATCTTTTTGGCAGTAGGTTTGGGCTTCACCAACCAGGACTTATTCATATTTGATGCACAGAGATCTTGTTGATCTTCGTAAAGTTTACGTGCATCATCTTTGGTTCGATAAGATATCCGATGGTAAGCTGGAATTCCAAATGTCTCTTGTATGGCTGGCTCAATCAAATATGCCAGTACTCTTCCATCAGGTGCCTCTATCTATCTTTCTTGTGCATTATAATGTAATGCACACTCTACCATGAGCTCTGGACATTCTTTTGCAGGCGGAAATCTAGTTGCATGAACAATACCGTTGTGCATCATCCTTCTTGCAATTGGCGTAGGTAAAAATCCATCACCAAAGTCAACATGGCTGAGGTCGGTGTCCACAATGTTTTCCCATTTGGATTTGATCTTGGACTGTGGTTGCGAACCCTTATTGGCGAACTTCATTTTTATTCTCTTGAAAATAAATCTGCAAGAAGATACAAAGAGAATATTAAAATTATAATTAAATTACTTGAAAAAATATTTCGGCTAAGTGACAAATCAAACTTCGTGAAAGATTATGTTGGAAATGAAAGAATTTATTCAAATAGATGAACGAAGTTTTTGTGCTAGAATGAAGTGAAAAAAGTAAATCTACCTGGTACTCTGGAAAAAATAAAATGGACAAGATCACAGTGTTGGCTGGTATGAATTCGCTTCCTTCACTTTGCTTCAAACTTCTCAACTTTCTTGCCCTAACCCAAATTCCTTCTTGCAACTTCTCTTTCGAAAACTGAATGATTAAAAAATGAGAAGTAAAATTCATTATAAAGATGAAAAGTTCAACTTATTTAGTAAAATCCAATTATTTCCATTAAATCTAGTTCAAACTTGGCTTGCACTCAGCTTCTGAATGGAAATTTCAATCTTCAACATCAGTCTCCAAGAAAGTTGCTAAGTCTGGCACCAGTCTAGTGAAGTCCTTTTTTGTCTTTTTCCAAATTTCAAATTTCATCTTTTTGGGTGTTGAAAAATTAAAAATAATTATTTTCATGTGTCCTTTTTTCAACCCCTTTATTTTAATTATTTAAATGGCATTTTTTATTTTATGCTAAGGCAAATTTGATTTTCTTTTAAATTTTTCTTGCCTTTGCCTTAGGCAAATCTTTTTCTTCCATTTTATTTTTTTGCCATAATTTTTCCAACTTCCTAAGTCTTAGGCAAATTTTCTCATTTTCAAAGCATATCATTTAATATTTTAATGCTCCAATGTCCAAGCTTAGGCAAAATTTCGATTTTTCCACTTCTCTAAGTATGGCGGACTTGCTAGTTATTCTTCCCATTTTGCCAAGGCATAGGGCGGACTTTACTTTTTGTTGAGCCATCTTGACTTAATGTCATGGGTGGACTTTCGATAGTCTCATGCTATTCATTCTTCATATGGCGAACTTGTCAATTGTTTAGGCCATTTACTTGGGGCAGACTTTGCTCATGTCCAAGCCACATCTTTATGAGCTGGGCGGACTTACCTTCTTCTCATGCCATCTCCCTCTTATGTTGGGCGGACTTGGCATCATCTCTTGCCATTACCTTGGGCGGACTTTACTTTGGCTTGTGCCATCCAAACTTTCTTCCAAGGGTGGACTTTCCTTTCACTTGTGCCATTGCTTCTTTATGCTGGGCGGACTTTGTATTAGTCCATGCCATGTCTTGGGGCAGACTTTACTTACTCTCAAGCCATTACCTTAGGAGCTGGGTGGACTTAGCTTTAAGTTGTGCCATTTGGCTTGGGGCGGACTTACCTCATTGCCATGCCATTTCTTCTTCTCCATGGCGGACTTAGCTCATGATCAAGCCATTGCCTCTTCCTATGGCAGACTTGCTTGTTGTCCATGCCATTGATCTTTGCTCCCCATTTCCACGCTTAGGCAGATTTTGCCATGAATTTCAAACTTTCTCATGGATTTTTCCAGATTTTTAAATGATTTTCTGTGATTTTCCATTGGTTTTGTGGGACTTCTGACTGGTTTTTTGAAATATGGGCATTTTCCAAAGATAGAAACCCTGCCAAAAATAGAAACTTTTCCAAAAATAGTAACTTTCCAAAAATAGCCCCTAAAAAATAAGAAGTCTAACATGGGCCAAAAGTGCCAAAAATGAAGTCCCTAAAAAATAGGGGGTTCGAAGGGGAAATCCCCCAAAAGTAGGAGATGTCAGAATTGACTGAAACGATAGTCAATCTTTGTCCCTCGGGCCTCCTAAGCACTGTGATGATGTTTGCACAATGATTCAGGCTCAAATTCTTCGCTTGACTCGGGTGACCATTCAAAGACTCAACTCTAAACCCCCAAACAAAGATCAAATGAAACTGAAGCGCGATGACAAAGCCCTAAAAAGCAAACCACTAGGGTCCCCATTTGCAATGGGGGGATGTGTGAAATAGGTCACAACAGGACCTTCACAGGTATGACTACGTGTCCAAACACCTTGACATATGAAACAAAGTTGTTCTCTACTCAGCTGATTTTTGCTCTTCTGGGGTTCACCTGTAGGCTGCGAATTACGAGGAAGCAATCCATCTTCCTTGTCCAAATGTTTAGGTTTTGTAACCATCCTTAAATATGCCCTTTTAGTGTCAGGGTCCGTCATTAGCTTGTAGAGTTACCACATTTGCTCAAATATAGATTTATCTATTGCCATCTTTTTTTCTGCTTCCAACAATTGCAAGTGCTAATGCAAATAGTTGTGAACCTCTGATAAATGAGTGCTGGTCACTCACCAGGCAAATTGAATTTCTTTTTTTGATAACCCCTTAGGTTGATAGGATGCATAGCTTTGATACCATTGTAATGTCCCACCCCCGGATGACTCAATATTTTACAATTTTCCCTTGTTTGACAATGTAGACATTTTGTCAAACAATTTCCTTGTAAACTGATTTGATATGTTTCCAGTTGAATTTCATATAAGTTTTGTATGCTCTAGTTTCCCATATAAACACTCCACTTAATATTTATGCACCATCAATTACATTGTCCCATTATAACACAAAGATTCATAACAGTAGAAGGAAACTGAGCAAACAATATTCATTTCCAAATTGATAGTAGTAATAACAATTATCTGATATGCAATTCTGGAAATCAAAATTAATCCTTTCAATATATAGTAGCAATTTAGAATTCTAAACGTTGGACTATATAATTATTTATCTCAAGAGATTCATATAGAAAAGGTATCGTATACATTTGCAATTTGAGAATGAAAGCTCCAATCCTTGTCTTGGGGCTGAATCATCATACACCCACCAATCAACTTATATAGATGGTGTTGCTAATCCATTAGCAGATAGGACAAACTTATCGGTAGATGGCTAATAGAATGGGCAGTCAACAGGAGAATAATCCACCCGATAGCTCTAGCAGTGCCCAATATGACTCCTCCCTTAGCCGCGATGGTTCGAAGTTCCCGACTTTGAATGGGACAACTCCAATAGTTATTGGTAGTTGAGTATCTCTGACCGCTGGGAAAAAAGACAAATAAGGCAGCACAATAATGATAAAGGCCCATGATGAATTATATTGTAGCTATTAGAAAAGGTGGCGGCCTTAATGTTTGAAGCATTCAAGTAGATAGGACCGGATGCCCCTTTAATGTTATAGTTGTTGACTTCTCAAGACCTATGGCAACACACAGGAGTAGCGGTTGCACCTCCTTTCCTCCCACGACAGAATAATACTCCCACAATTTTCCCTCTAGCGGCCAAGGATTATAATAGTTAAAGCATGTGATTAGAGGTATTGGGTCACTCGATTAATCTAGCTCATACAAACTTTTGTTTGTATCTGCAAGAAAGGGGCAAAGCTCGATAACACCCAGGTCTCTAGATATCTACGATTCTTGTCTTTCATGGATTGAGTGGTTTTAGGCACACTTGACACGACAAGTTAGCACCATTCAAGCATTAACAATACAGCCACAAAGCTATGAATAGGCTGCAATTCATAATTAAAGAGTATGAAAATGATGATCTAAAAATAATTTATTTACTTTGAGATCTCTGAATCACCTATACTTTGCAAATATAAACCCTGAAAGATTCTTCTATATAAACCTTGAATATACCAAATTTTTCCTTTGAAGAAGACAACATTCCCACAATCGATAACGCCCAAATGTGAACCTTGATGTGAGTACACCTGTCGAAGGAACTGGGTTTTCGTTCAATCCTTCGAACTTGAAACTTGAGGGTTTTGTCCTCAAGCCTTGAGAAAGCTAAGCTCTCCAAAAAACCAAACAAATAATAATAATCTTCGCATAATGAGAAAATGAACTCACTTCCTTTTATAATACCCTCTTTAGTTTTTCTCGCCAAAACACTTTTTAATAAAGTGACATTAAAATACTTTATAATATCTTTTAAATATTCCATGGCACCACTTTATTCACCTTATTAATATAATTATTTAATACTACCTTTATAATTGCACTTTTTTCTAGGCAACATTAAATTATTAAGTTAATTAATTAATTTAGCTCCTGGAATGGTTGGATGGAAAATGAGGACATTACAGTCCTCCCTTCCTAGAGATTGCTTGTCCTCAGGCAATGCATACATGCATACCATGGCCAAATACTAGGATCCCATATGAGCCTAAAGAATGCTCTATCATAATCTTGTTGCGTCAATAAGGTACTACAATAGACCGCAACTCTGTCCAACCCTGTAGTAGAAAGAAGCAATCTGCTAGTCATACCAATTCTTGGATCCCATAGCCAAATTGTAAGTCCATAATACAGTATACCCAATACCTACTGACTTCCGATGTGCCACTCTGATGACCTCTAGAATCCAAATGAGCCAAGTCTCATATTCCTATTTTTGGTAGGAATTTAGGTTGCCAATCCATGCTTTCACTCTAACCAAGCCAATGAACCAAGATGTTCAACTGAGATACTTCTCCTGAAGGTTAAATTTACCAACACACATGCAAGTATTGAGCACTAATAGGTAACTGAAAATCTGACAAGGTTTAGCTTCCCAATAGGTTGGCAGGAAAACTTCGCTCTGATACCCTTGTAATATGCTACCCTGTTTGCTACCCAATTTTTGCAACTTACCCCCTAAGAGTTATGCTAAATTTGTTCACTTGCTTATAGTGTTTTCTGAATTTTCTGAGTATTTTCAGTGAGTTTCTTTCCCTTTGTTCGTTTGTACTGAGTTTAGATGTCTATGCAACTGGTTTGCTTGATTTCCAAGAACATGCATACAAATTAGGAAATGCCAAATAGAGGAACCAAGCACATTTTGCCAAATATCTAACAGCAACTACCAACTTTTAATTTGATTGAAAACAAACCCAAATAGATAATAAGCATAGTAGAAGCTAACCTTTTTAAATCTCTGAAGAAGTAATTGGTAAATCCAGTGTGCTGTTGTAATCACTTTGTTCACAAAGCTCACGCCCAAAAAAGGAATACAAGGTCTGAAATACAGTTTGGCTCCAGCAAAGAACATGGTCTACTAATAAGTCGTGGTTGCACCTTAAGTCACTGTGTCTCGACCACCGAAGTTCGACATTGAAATTCGAATGAAATTCGACAAGGAAAAAATTCGAAAAGTATAAAATTCGAATAAAATTCGCCTTATGTAAATTTTTTATTTTTTTTATAAATATAAGTAATATCTCCATACAATTCTCTAAATAGTTTAACATTGATAAATATATTTGAATCATTACAAAAAGATGACACATTTATAAAATATAAACCATAAGAAACATGTGAAATCACAATTGTGAAGATGTTCTTTTGTCAAAAAGGTACAATAACAGTAAAGACTTTAGAACTTCAAAAAAGCTCCAAGTCATCAAGAGCACTTGGCTGAGATGCTAAATCATCATCATCTGTATCAGTACTCAATTCTTCATCTGCAAAGTCAGGCTCATCTGCATCTAGTGCTGCTATGTCTTCACGAATTTGTTGTGATGAAGAGTCCTTTGCTGATTTGTTCATGAGCAATTTTAAATTGCTGCGAACATAGACAAGATCTCCCAACTTTCCGGACAACAATTTATTCCTCTTTTTGGAATGGATGTGGTCAAAGCAACTCCAGTTCCTCTCACAAGCTGACGAACTTGCTCCCTGACTCAAAACTCGAATAGCAAACCTTTGTAGCTCAGGAGTTTGTGCTCCATAGGTCATCCACCATGTATACGCAGGTACATGTGTCATGTCATATTTGGCTGCTGACATTCCAAACATCCCTTCTCCTCTTTTGTATACCCAAAATTGACTTCTGATTAGTGCTGAAATTGATGGATTTGATTCATACTTTTCAACAGCTTCTAAAAGCCCTCCCATAATTTCAGTGTCACCTTCTCTATCAATAGAAAATAATTTAGGCTCCAAAAAGCAAGCTGCTGCATGTAAAGGTGTGTGCATCATTTTCCATCTGCAATCAACTACCTCCCATATCTCCATATATTCTGCTTCTACATTATTGAGTGCTTTTTGAATAGTTTCCTTACAACGGTCCATGCTTTCATAAAGCATGCCAAGGCAAGGAGTGTCACCATCAACCATACGAAGCACGTCAACAATTGGTTCACATATGAGTAAAACCTTGGCTGCACTTTCCCAGAAATTGCTATTCAGAATGATTTGCTCTACGTTCTTCCCCTTAGGACCTTTAGAAAGCACTGAGTGTTCCCATTCATTGGAACAAATTACAGACCTCAAAGCTGCCTTTTCTTCAACCACTCTTTTCAAAGTGATATAAAATGAAGCAAATCTTGTTTCACAAGGCCTCAACAACTCCCTGGATGCATGCCGCCTATAAAGACTCAATGTGAGACGATGATTCCTTATGAAATTTGCAATTGCTCTTCCTCTGTGAATAGCTTCATGTACCCATGGGAATTTAGCCAAGTCATGAAGCAACAAATCAAGACAATGGGCTGCACATGGGCTCCAATATATTTGTGGGTATTTCTCTGCAATCAGCTTCCCAGCTCCCACACAATTTGCGGCACTATCAGTTACCACTTGAACCACATTTTCCACCCCTATTTCAAGAATGGCTTCCTCTAATATTTGAAAAATGTACTCAGAAGTTTTCTTGTGGTTCATGGTATCAATCACTTTCAAAAACACAACACCCTCAGGACAAGCCACCAAAATATTTATCAATGGCCTTTGACATATATCTGACCATCCATCACTCAATATAGTGCAACCTGTTTTCCTCCAAGAGGTTTTGACAGTAGCTAGTTTATCAGTCACTCTATCTTTTGACCTCTGCAAAAGAGTTGTCCTAATAGTCTCTGAACCTGGGGGAGTGTACCCTTTGCCAAACTCTGCAATTTTGTGAACAGCATTACGAAAATGTGGACTTCTTGCAACATTGAATGGAATAGCACTTGTGTAAAACAAATCAGCTACAGCATCATCCACCTCCTGTTTCTCTACTGGTTTCCAGAAGCTTTTCAATGTTCCACTCTCTTTTGATGCCCTCACCGGTTTGGATAAACCAGAAGAGGAAGACATAATAGATGCTGAAAATCTAGATTGAGACATATCCTCTTCAATTCTCTGTTTTTTTGTGTTTTCTTCATCTTTCCTATAATTGAAGAGGACTGTTCTTTCTCTAAAGCAGCTCTCATTTCTGGGGTAACGTCAGGACATGCTGTAACACCTCCTCCTGCACCATTTGTAATACCAAGTAAATGGTCCATTGCCCTTGTCAAACCGCCAATAAAAGGTTTCTGACACTTGTTGCATTTGAGGTCAGTACCATTGCGAGTGATATATTTCCATGCTTCCGCAGTTGATTTCTTGGGAGCCATAATCTGTATGTTTGAATGACAAAATAATATTTAATATTTAAAAGTTAAACATCCACAATTTTATTTCAAACAACATTGAGACAAAATATATACATTTCTTATTTTAAATCTAAAAACAAAATAAAAAATACTAAATCTAATTTTAATAAACATAAATATATTTAACATATTTTTATTAACATAAAAATAAAATGAAAACACTAAATATTAATAAGTACTGGAAATCTATAATTTTATAAATATAATTTACAGTCACCTAAAATCTATAAAATATAAAATAATAAAAATACTGAAATATTAAGAAGCCCTTAATATTAATAAAAAATACTAAATATTAATAAAATTAATATCTAAAACTTTGAAAGTCTATAATAATATAAATATATTAATATAATTTACATTTTAGTATTTTACACTTACAGCAAAAATGAAATAAACACAATATTTTAGTATTTTAGTATTTTAGTAAACAATATTAAATAAAAAATAAAATAATAATAAAATATTAAATAGTAAAACAAATGAAAAATATTAAATACAATTTCGAACTTTAGAATCTTAGATAATATTAAAAGCCTTCGAACCTTCTATATTTTTCTACTGCGAAATAAACGAACCCTAAATTTAAAAAATAAAATAAAAACTTCCTACCTCGGATGATGAGAAGACTGAAGCTGAAATTCGCGGGCCGGTAGTTGTAGAGGAAACGCTGAGATGGCCGCAGCCCGCAGGGGATTCTTCAAGGACCGACGCCGCAGCCGCAGGGGATTCTTCAGGGACGATGCCGACGCAAAGAATGACGGCCACTCCACTACTTCAGACGTCGATGCAAGAGATGGCAGCGCCACGAGATGATACGCAAAAGCCAAAGACAAGTCCCAGACACTGAGATAAAAGAGATGAGTTGCAGACAAAAACAAAAGACGAGTTGTAGACGCGAGAAAGAGACGGTTTGATATCTAATGTCGCCGTCAGTTATATAACGAAAAAACCCTAAAAAAAACCCTAACAAAACAATTGCTTTATGAAAATTTTCAACGCATGTATTTGACCAACGAATTTGGTCGAATTTCAACGAATTTCAACCATTTTTTTGAAATTCGACGAATTTTGAATTTCATGATGAAATTCAGTCGAATATGGTGACTTAGGTTGCAAAAGAACCAAATGCAATAATAGTTTTTAATTATGTTTGTGATATTAATGTCTCCAGCTATCACCATACTTACAATTAGCTGTTAGTGTTTCAGTTTGAAGGGAAGCAACACTTGATGGTTTGACACTACAAAATAGCATAAGTGCTAAGCCCCGAATGGTGACTACAACACAATCCTCATATCCATTGAATCTGTAATGTTCCCGTTTTCCAGCCTGCCTAAGGAATAATAATTATTTTAATTATTTAATGTTACCAGGCAAAAAGTGCAAAGTTAAAAGGGTAATATTAAATAATTATATTAAAGGGTTATAAAGTGACATACTTTAATGGTAAATTAATATAGTCACTTATTAATACTTTTAAAAAGTGAAGTTTTAAAAAGTGACTTAAGTGAAAAATAAAATATTAGAAATCACATCAAGGGGTCACAACAAGGAATATTAAAATATTCTTCTAAAAACTTGTTGAACACTCTTTTTGGATCTTTCTAGAAGTTCAAGGAGTTCTTTAAAAGGGGAAAGAAGGAGCTCATTTCTCCCATGCTTGAAGTTATTTTCTCATTTCTTTGGAGAGCTTTTTTGAAGCCTCTTTGGTCTGTGGGTTTGAAGACCCTAGGGCACCAGTTGCGGTAGTGAAACTATCTACCCTAGCTGGAGATTGTTGAGGAATCCATTTAGGGTTTTTACAAGTACTTCATTGCAAATTTAATGGTCACTTTCAATGACCAAATTTGAAGAATAATGAATGAAATCTGCTTGTCTGAGAAGCAAAGTTTCTAAAGATTCAATTTGAGGGTTTCAATATATGAAACATTTGATAATCTGATTAAGTAAATATTGCAATGTTTCTGGTGTTACGTGGGACAAAAAAATCATATTGCTGAAGTCGTGAGAGTCTACAGCTGGTGCATGAAGTTTGGGAAATTCGTGGGAGCATTCAAACCTGGGCACAGTTTGCCGGGTGTCTTTTGAGGACTGAAGTATATGCTCTTGCTGCTGTTGACGTCAAAATACTGTTGGTGTTATCATTCTGACCTGCTGATCACTCAGAATCAGTTTTGGAGGTCCTCACGCGTATTTCATGCTCTGCAAACTTTAATATCTGATGTATTTCAGAATTTGAAGATAAGCATTTCGGAATACCATATGCATGCCAATCTGCTAGTATAATTGCCTATTCTGAAGGTTAAACTACTGCAGATGCATTTTGGTTAAATCTATTTCTTAGTCATTTAGCATTAGCACTACTATGCCATTCTGAGTACAAACTCATGTAATCTGTTCACTGCCTATGAAAGTGGATAAATCTGGGTTTATTTCTGAGTTGCCACAATGTATAGCAGTCATATGTGTGTAAGGAAGAAGTGGTAAAATTGATTATCAGACCTGTGTACTCAGACCTGCACTGTGTGACTTTGTAACCAGCCTTAACTTTCCCAGAAATTAGTGACCTGTATGCTATTATAGTCCCTTCAAATGATGTTATGCAATATAATACCATACTATGAAGTGTGTGGGGTTTAATGTGATGTTGCAAGTCTGTTTCAGTCACTGTATTCTCAATTCTCAATCATTTTGGAGCTGTTGTTCATTATATTGCAACAACCAGTGATGTGTTATGCTTTGCAAATGAATGTATGTTAAAATCCATCATATTTATTATGTCAATTGCTTAGAAAATATTATCATGCAAAATCAGTTTGTGTTTACTTAATTAACAAATGAAACATGTCATATTAAGCACATTGGGAAAAAATTTCCATTCAAATTGGCAAGGGACATTATAAAATCATTTTGCATTAAATGGAAAATACCAGAGCTCCCACAAGACTTTTCACAGTTACCTCCAGATTCCCACGTACTTCCCAATATGTCTCTAAATTTCTCCTCTCAACAATTCCTTTTTACAGAAGCATTTTTAGGTAGCATGAATGTCCACAGCACTTGGAGTTTGTCTTAACAACACCCATATGCAGAAAATACGAACAATATTTGAATAATCAAAGCATCACTTCTGTACAGGACCTGAATAGTACGATTCCCTTAAATAACTCCTAGCCACATGTTAAGCTTGTTTAGTGAGGTCAAATATAGTCGCCTAGGCTGAAGAAGGGGAAATATTTAATTATCATTTTAATTTGCATCCTTATTCACCTTTGCTGACTTCAAAACACTTGTCTAAACATGTAATATTGGTACGGCCCCTTACACCAGTACGGTTTGAAAAATAATTTCGTACTTGCCAAAAACTCATGGCTTATTGTCACAAATCTGATTGACCAACATTAATAAGAAGTCTTGTTCAATACCCACAACCAAATTCAGTCTACAA
>VDFB02167637.1:0-44586 GCA_007258455.2 Sequoia sempervirens
ATTTGAAAAGGGGACATTACAGATGAAGGTTTGGAATCCTTAGGAAGTGTTCAGCGATGGTAAGAAGAATGAATCCCTAGCTATGGTGGAAGAAAAGCATTAAGGAAATTGACGATATCTAAAGAAGAGTTCTCTCCACCATTTTTTTCCGAAGAAGAAAAGAAGAATCCCCTAAAAAAGTATATCATTTCGAAAGAGAAATCGACACTAAAAAGGTTGCCCTTCTGAATTCCCATCCCGCCTTCTTGATTTCCAAGCGTTTTTTTCCTCAGCACCAGATATTGGCAGAGTGCTCTCTTTCCCACGACAACCATCTCTCGCATGAATCCCCAAAATAAAATACGTTTTCCTCTTTAATTTTAATGCTCTTTTATTTTGTATTCCACTTTATAAAATTCGGCACACACTATTTATATATTCTTATATATTTATTTATATTAATTTTACTTTTCAATTTAATTTATTCATTAATATTAAAACATTTCTTATTTGATATTTGAAATGACTTTAGGATAAGTGTTTTATATCTAATTGGATTAAACATTACTTATATCATATTATTAATCCTCGGCCAAGGTTATGTCGTACACTGCCCAGAGTTTGATAACTGTTTGATCCCTGTCAACCATGTCCTCTCCCTGATGATAGTCCCTTTTTCTTTCGTGTGATGTCAATCCTACAACCACTCAACACCAAAAACTAGAGTTAGACCATTCTTGATGCATTATTTAAATTTTACATATAATATCATCATCATCATTATCATCAAATACTTTCGTGTTTTCGATAATCATTCACATTCACATTTACTATTGCAAAAATAAAACAATTATTTATTCTATCATTTCATGTTCACATGAAAAACAGTTATAATAACAATATTAACATCCATGAATTTCAATATCATAACTTATTAAGTCTTAGGGGGATGTGACAACCTTGACCTATGAGGAGTGTGTGGTAGAGCCCCAAAACAGTCCCTTAGACTTGCATGTGATTGGTAGTGATGAAGAGCATGTTGAGGGTAGTTTTGGTAGTGCCATAGGATCAGCTTATGACCACTTTCATAGTGATGATGATTCGGATGAGTTCACACTTAATCATGTTGAAGATTTGGTGATGGATGATTCTTTACTTGTTGCTGACCCAACTTCCCAAGAGTTTTCACACGAAGAGTTAATGACAAGTAACCAAGAAGACCTCTTTGGTATGCATGGGACTACTAATGATGAAATCAGTAACATACCTACTCATGATGGGTTTATTGAAGATAAAAATGATAGAGTTTTCCAAACAGCCAGCGTTGAAGACTCTTTATTTCATTATAGTGTTGGTGGCATGGGTGGTCTTGGGTTTGATTATCAAACTAAGCCTGGAGAGAGATACTTATGAAGATATCAGGTTAAGTGAGTTGGGAGGTGACCTATTCAAAGAGTCAACACTCCAAGAGGAGTACAATGAGCACTTTCCATTTGATCAAAACAATCAGCTCCTTACCATTTGGGATCCGGGTGTGAAGGCACCTAGGGATGACAAAGAACCTGTGTGGGATGGATTTCCCTTTAATCCTAATGAAGCTCAAAAATAAGATTGCATTGCAAGCTATGAGGTGGCCATTGGAGGAGAAGGTGTCTTTTAAGAAGTTTGTTTGGCAAAGCTCCATAATGAACCCTTCAAAGTGGTTGCAACCACTAAGGCAGGTTATGTTGCTATTGAAGCTTTCAGAATAGCAATCAATAATGATTCATTGATCAAGTTGGGGGCTGTCATATCCTTTGATCAAGGAGACAGTGAGGAGGAAGTAGAGCTAGAGAACCATATGGCTCTTGAAGATGGAAAGTTTAAAGAGGTTCTTAAATACAAATCTAATTTACCTATTCATGAAGCTAGTTGTAAGAAAAGACTCGAATAATTAGTAGAATCTGATCATCTTTATGTTACTGAACAATTTCAACCAATGGGTGGTGAAGTAAAGGAGTCTTGGAGCAGCTATGATGGCAGCAAAGACAAGAAAAAATTTTCTGATTTTCATTTACAACCTATCAGTAGTACACCACCTATGCATATTCATGAGTGGAAGGATCAACTCATGAGGTCCTTTGAGAATGAGGTGCGAGCTCTATCTAGGTTTGACTGTACACACAGTTTGAAAGAAGAACTCTATTGGAAGGCTCCAATTGGTGAGGAAGAATGGGGTTAAGGATGAAGTTTCCCTCCCTAATCTGCACCTTACCAAAGACTCTTTGGAGATAAGGAAATCAAAGTACATACACTTGATCAAAAATCAAGATTATGCCTTCGAAATTACAAAGAATACCATTGGTGCTTTCTAAGAAAAAGAGAGAAAGGTTGATCAACTTACTCTTGAGCTTCAATCAACAAAGGGGTTTGAGGATAAAGTCTCCACATGGGAAGTGTTGAATCATGGTGACTACAACATCTTTGACACTGAGGTGTTGTGCGAGCATGGTTTGGTAGTTGTTGAAGGCTTCATTACAGTAGCAGGAAGTGAAGATTTCAAATTTTTTATTCATGAAATATGGGAAAAAGAAGGACCAAAACATGGTGATTACATGCTTGACAATCCATCCCTAGGGTTGAATGATGTTTTAGCTCATACTAGTCCTTTTTGGGGATGGGGATTGAAGACAACATTTGCTCCATGCTCTATTAATGTTGATGCTTTCATGGATGGGCTACATAGGTTTATCAAAGAAGACGCTAATTTCTTGAGTTTGCATTTAGTTTTGATTAGCACTTGGAGAAGTGTTGTTACTTTTTCTGGTATGTTGGGGATCATTCTCGGTTGGGTATCCCTGTTTGGCATTCTCAACATGGTATGACAAAGATTATTGGGTATGGTAAGGAGGATCTTTTGAGGAATAAGGATCAAAACTTCAGAATTAATGGTGTTGTTCCTTTCCTTACCAGCCACTTGATGGTCCCTTTTGCTCACCAGCTAGTGGATTGGAAAGATATTTTGAGCAAAGGATGGTTTTACGTGGAGCTGGAGTCACTAGAAGGGATGTTTTGGGATGTCCTTGAATTGAAGGTGTAGTGTTTTAATTAAATTAATTGATTAAGTTGTCCAAAATTAATAATATATCAAAAGGATAGCTTAATTGCTTATTTTAATTAAAATAAAGTGGAAGTATTAAATTAATTATTTATAAAGTTATTCTAATAAATTAATATCAAAAGGATGACTTTATGTTTAATTAATTTAATAAAAGTGACTAAATAAAATATTATACCATAAAGTAACTTTAGGGAATAAAATAATAATATTTCTAAAAGCTTCTTGGAAGGCTGTGAGAAATCTTTATAAGGAGTTGTTGGCTTAGCATTTGAGCATGCTTATGTCTTGAATTATTCTATTCATACTAGTTTGGTAGAAGTTTGAATGTTTTGCTTGTCTGAGGGTTTGAAGACTCTAGGATACCAAGTTTGGTTGTGAGAGATCAACCCCAGCTAGAAATTGTGGAGGAATCTGTCAGAACCCTGGTGGTTCTCTGATTCAAACCCTAATTGTCTTTTTGAAAGTTTTTGCAAGTTTTTGGTTTTTTGTATTTTTTGAGGTTTTTCCAGACAAAATGATATATTGCGATTTTTCTAGAAATATTAAATAAATTCATAGAAATTCAAATATGCATAGAAATTGATGGGAAATGTTCAGAATGCAAGGCGTTTCATTAAAATTAATTCTCCTGAACTTTGCAATACACAAAAGATGAACAAGAATCAAATACAATGATTTTTTATTGGAAACCTGGATGGCGGCTGCTGTAGGTGATGATGGTACGGCCAGAAAAATGTAAGAGTCTCCTCCAGCTCGGATCTCAATGTAAATGGCACAGAATACCAAGCGCCCCAATGTGAGATCACCAAATAACAAAGGATGGAGGCGTTTCCTCAGGAACTTGACAAGTACGGCTTGAAGTACAGATGTACGGCCTGCTGGTACAGTACGGCCAGCCTGCAGCAATAAATGCAAGTACGATTTCTTGAAATTTGTGCCTGAACTCGGATGTATGGAAATGAATGAAGTCGCCTCTGATGGAAGATGAATAATCTCTGCTGAATACTGATGAATCTCTGTCTGATTAAATGATTAAGCTCAATCTGTGACTTCTGGATGAAATCACCAAGTGCAATCTTCAGCTGGTATCTCACAGCCTCAGTATGCCTGATCTCTGAAGAGGTTACGTTCTCCAGAAACGATGTTTGCCAGAAACCCTAGGGTTTGCAAACTCCAAAGCTCAGATGCTCAGAAGACAAAATTGAATAATAAACAAGATAGTTCGATTTTGCCTGTGAAGAGTGATATATTCTCTCTTGAAAAGTTCGACCTAATTCTTCATTAAAATAATCATTTAAATAAATGATTTAATTTTCACTTTTGAACTTAGGAAAAATGATTAAATAATTGGCGTCCACTTTTAATGAGCATTAAATACTCATTAAGTCACATTATAATAATATATTATAAAGTATAATTAAATACTTTATAATTGAGCCAATTAATTAAATATTTTAATATTTCAATAAAGTGACTTTATAATAAAGTCAAATTATTAAATATTTAATAACCCATTAATTACTCCTTATTTCTCCGTCCAATCAACCATCTGCTGAACTGGGTCGAATCTGAGCTGATAAAGTGCACCAGGTGCCCTGCCCGAAATAGCAGCTTCTGCCTGACCTAACTTTCTAAAAATAGAAAGTTCTCTGAAAAGACTCTTCGAAGATTCGCTAAGGCTCCAAACCCGACACACCGCAAACCGGAGCTAACCAACACCGGAAAGTAAATCGCCAAAAGGATCCTCCTCGACTCCCGCCGCCTCACGAGGATCGTAAATGATAAAGTTAACTCACAATTACCAGGCCGAATTAGGATGGGGATACGACACCAAATTGCTTGTCCTCAAGCAATCTCAACTCTGGATGCTGTAAAATCTCCTCTGACTCCCATGTAGCATCCTCAACTGGCAAATCTCTCCACTTGACCAGATATTCCCTGATCACACACCTCCGAAGGTGTCTCTCTCTCATATCAAGGATGGCCTCAGGTACTAATATCAGTTTCCCTTCATCATCAAGGGGTGGCAAAACTGGAGAGGGTATAACATGCTGACCCAATGCCTTTTTCAGGCGAGAAACGTGAAATACATTATGGACCTTGCTATCACCGCAAGTCCAACTCATATAACCTTTGCCCACTCGTCTCACAACAATTTAAATGGACTATAGTAGCGCAGGTTTTGTTTCTTCATTTCCACTTCCGCAGAGTAGACTCGACGAGCACTACCGCAACATGAGGTACACCATATCACCCACCCCAAAATCAAGGCTAACCTTCTCGACAAGACGCTTTATGCGTCGATTCTCAGACCGCCGGATATTGTCTCTCGAGAGACCCCTCAAGATGTCCCGCTGACTCGTGATCATATCATCACCTCGCGACTTCTAAGACTTCCGCTATCGCTCAAAATCAAATCCAGAAGATTGGGCGCCTCATACCCATACAATGCCATGAAGGGGGTCATCTGTATCGTCATATGGTGAGTCGAGTTATAACAATACTCGCACAAGTAAATCCATCTCACCCAAGCTCTCTGCTGACCAGCTATATAATTTCGCAAATAGCCTTCCACCCACTTATTAACAATCTCTGTCTGTCCATCGGTCTGCGGATGGTAGCTGGTACTCGGTGTCAGCTCGGTCCCACAAAGTCTGAACAACTCCTGCCAAAAGTTGCTCATGAACCGGCTGTCTCTATCGCTGACTATCGTCAATCGAAAACCTTCTCTCAAGAACAATCCTCGCTAGCCTCAAGGACAGCAGTGAAAGTAGTCGTAATCGGGAAGAAATGGGCGTACTTAGTCAACCGATCGACCACTACATAAATGCAATCTTTACCCTGGGCTTTCGGCAAACCCGCGATAAAGTCCATAGATAAACACTCCCACTTCCTGTCAGGTATCGGAAGTGGCTGGAGTAATCCAGCAGGATAAGTGTGCTCCTGCTTGTTCTGTTGGCACACAGAACACTCACGGACATACTGCAAAACATCAGTTTTCAGCCCTTTCCAAGTAAACCGTTCCCCAACCATTTTGTAAGTCTTGTAGTATCCAGGATGGCCCGCCATAGGAAGGTCGTGAAAGGCTCTCAAAACTGTAGTCCATAACTCAGAGTCAGGAACCAAAAGAATCCGCCTTGTAAATGATCAAGTCATCTACAACTGTATACCTGTCGTCCTGCTCTGTCCTGTCAACGATGCTAGAAGCCCATGGGTTCTTAGCATACTCTGCAATGATCCGATGCCTCCAATCCTCCGTAATCTGTGCTAAGGCATTCAACTGGGGTCTACGAGACAAGGCGTCAGCTACTATATTCTGCTTCCCCTTAATGAAAGTAATGTCGAAGTCATATGACTGCAGTTTACTGACCCATTTCTGCTGCCTCTCGTTCAAGTCTCGCTGTCCAAGGAAATGTTTTAGGCTGTTATGATCTGTACGAACACCGAATTTGCTGCCTACCAGGTACTGCCTAAACTTAGCCAATGCATGCATAATGGCTAACATCTCCTTGTCATATATACTGTAAAATCTCTCAGGACCCCTGAGTTTCCTGCTCTCAAATGCAATCGGATGACGCTCCTGCATCAAAACGGCACCAATGCCCTCCCCTGAAGCATCACAGAATAAATCAAATGACTTCGAAAAGTCAGGCAATGCTAGCACCGGACATGAAGTCATGATCACCTTAAACTTGTCAAAGCACTCCTGCGCCTGTGGTGACCACTGAAAAGCCCCCTTCTTCGTCAAGTCAGTAAGGGGTGCGGCGTGACGTGAGAACCCACTAACAAATCTCCTGTAGAATGCACACAACCCAATGAAGCCTCTGAGCTGCGTAAGGTTCTCAGGTACCGGCCAGTCAACAATAGCTCGGACCTTTTCAGGGTCCATACTCACTCCCTTGGCACTGATGATGTGCCCCAGATATAACAACTCCTCCATGCCAAGCTCGCACTTGGATTCCTTAGCATAGAAAGACTCATCTGCTAAGATACCCAAGACTGTGTCCAAATGAGCCAGATGCTCCTCCCATGACCTGCTATAAACCAAAATGTCGTCGAAGAAGACTAACACAAATCTCCTCAACTGAGCACTGAAAACCCTGTTCATAGTTGCCTGAAAGGTGGCAGGTGCATTGGTTAACCCAAAGGGCATAACCAAGAACTCGAAGTGGCCGCAATGACACCGGAAAGCGGTTTTCTCAATGTCCTGCTCCCTCATCTGTATCTGATGGTACCCTGATCTCAAATCAATCTTCGTAAAGAAGACTGCACCATGCAACTCATCTATCAGCTTATCAATGCGTGGAATGGGGTACCTATTCTTGATGGTTCTTTTGTTGAGCTGCCTGTAATCGATGCACATCCGAAGGGATCCATCCTTCTTCTTCACCAATACAACCGATGAAGCAAAAGGGGATTTGCTAGGTCTGATATGACCCATAGCCAACAACTCATTAATGGTCTTTTCTATTTCATCTTTGAGTCGTTTCGGATGTCGGTAGGGAGTAATCATAACGGGCTTTGCGCCCTCCTCCAACTCAATAATGTGCTCTGTACCTCTATCTGGAGGCCTACCAGGTGGAATATCACTAAACACTTTGGAGTGTTTAGTCCTCAGAATCTGTATGTCAGGGTGGTACTCACCCTTCTGCGGCTCCTGCTGGGCTGGCATCAACATGCACTCAGCCGCCCAGTCAACCATATCATGACGAATGAGCCTCTCCATCCGCCTGAATGAAACCATCCTAAGATTACTGTCCCGTATTGCCTTGATGACATGTGGTCTTCCGTCAACCTTAAATTTCATCTCCATGTCCCGTAGGTTGAGCGTGAACTCACCCAAATCATGTAACCATGCCATCCCTAGTACCACATCTGTATCACCCATATTAACAACATAGAATTCAGTCTTGAATTCATAGTTGTTCAATCTCATCGGCAGATCAGTAATCTTTCTGTCGCACCTGAGAGTGTATCCGTCAGCTACCTTGACTCGGATACCCTCGAAAGCCTCTGTCTGGATACCACGTCTCTCCACTAGACGTGCATCAATAAAATTATGTGTCGCACCCGTATCCAACAAAGTAATCACCTTCTGACCTGCTAAGAGCCCACGGAGTCGAAATGAACCATCTCTCTGAAGACTAGTCAGATGGGCTTCCTGTAGCTTCCTTCCACCTTCATGTTCATTCTCATTTTCGGACTTCTCATCATCTGAAGGCTCGGAATCAGCTTGCTGGTCTGACAGATCAGATTGCTCTTCGCCCTCATAATACCACTCCATTTGGTTATTTTTGACTTTCGGACGAAGTGGGCATATGTGTTTTTCATCATAGGGTGCCTTGCACCAAAAACACAACTTTTTCTTACGTAATTCATTCAATGTTTCTCTGTCAAACGGTGGTGCATTCTGTCTCTTCGGATCCTGTTGATCCTTCCTCCTGTCAAAGGGTCTATTTCTGTCATTGTTTCTATCGAAAGGCCTGTTGGGTCTCGTGTATGGAGTGGACCCTGAATTGAACTTGCTGCGAGGTGCGGCAAGTTCCATGCTGCGTGCCTTCCGCATGGCCTCCTGAAGTGTGGGAGGGTCAAAAGCCTTGACCCAACCTCTCATGGGTTCTGTCAAACCCTCAACAAATAATATAATGAGTCTCCTCTCTGAAATGCCAGTCACCATGACTGCCACTCTCTGAAACTCGCCAATGTATGCTTCCAGACTACCAGTCTGTCTGAGCTGAGCCAACTCTCTGAAATACAACTCTGGATCCTTCCTATCAAATCTTTCTATCAATCTGCTCGTGAACTCCTGATAGGTATTAACCGCATGATGGCCTAATGTGTACATGCCGTGGTGCCACCAATCATGCGCCACTCCGTCCAGATGTAAAGTGGCAAATTTAATTGCCTCATCCTCCTGCATAGGTCTAAGTGACAGATAGTTGTCCAATTTCTGGACCCATGACCTAGCTGATGTCTTTTCGGACCCGTCAAAATACGGCAGTGTAATCTTGCTCACAGCATACTGTAAATCTCTATTCACCTGTGGCTGCTGCTGCTGATGCTGTGGGGGTCTACGATCAAATCTACCTCCTCCTCTGGGTTTATAGACATCTATAAACTCATGAAACGTAAGTGCCTGCCGGATCTCAGGCGCTAAAGACATGTACTCGCCATGAAATCTCGTCAAGTCTGCCACCGACATGCCGTTCTGTGGCTGGAAGTCCTGATGATGCACCTGATGCTCTGCCCCTGGAGTCTGAGGTGGAGTATCTCTGGGTAAGAAAGTAGGCTGGCCTGGCCTACGCTCCTGATAGATCGGTAACGGCTGCCTAGGAGCTGATGCCAATGGCTGATCCACTGGAGTGGTCCCGCTCGTCTGTCCAATCTGTATGAAATGAGGCTGTGTGGGCGTACACTGCCTAATAGTACCCATCAACTGCGACATCATATCCATCATGTTGTCGTGTCTCCGTCTAAACTCCTCATCAGTAATGTCACCCTCTGCATGTGCCTTCCCTGGATCCCTGCGAGTCTCTGAGGAAGTCTCACGATCTGCCATTAGGGTTGCAACACTGTTTTCACTACCGTCTGAACTGGATCTGTGAAAACCAAGCACTCCTGATATTGTCTGACCTTCTGGAATCGGAGGACCTGTCCAGTCTTCGTCTTTGCCTGTCCCTACACCTCTGGTATACTGAATAATGTCTTGGTTCATAAAAGGCAACCCAGAAATGCACTGTATTCTGAATAATCACTGAAAAAGCACAGGATGGCAGGAGATCTGTGCTCTGATACCACTGTCAGAACCCTGGTGGTTCTCTGATTCAAACCCTAATTGTCTTTTTGAAAGTTTTTGCAAGTTTTTGGTTTTTTGTATTTTTTGAGGTTTTTCCAGACAAAATGATATATTGCGATTTTTCTAGAAATATTAAATAAATTCATAGAAATTCAAATATGCATAGAAATTGATGGGAAATGTTCAGAATGCAAGGCGTTTCATTAAAATTAATTCTCCTGAACTTTGCAATACACAAAAGCTGAACAAGAATCAAATACAATGATTTTTATTGGAAACCTGGATGGCGGCTGCTGTAGGTGATGATGGTACGGCCAGAAAAATATAAGAATCTCCTCCAGCTCGAATCTCAATGTAAATGACACAGAATACCAAGCGCCCCAATGTGAAATCACCAAATAACAGAGGATGGAGGCGTTTCCTCAGGAGATTGACAAGTACGGCTTGAAGTACAGATGTACGGCCTGCTGGTACAGTACGGCCAGTCTGCAGCAATAAATGCAAGTACGGTTTCTTGAAATTTGTGCCTGAACTCGGATGAATGGAAATGAATGAAGTCGCCTCTGATGGAAGATGAATAATCTCTGCTGAATACTGATGAATCTCTGTCTGATTAAATGATTAAGCTCAATCTGTGACTTCTGGATGAAATCACCAAGTGCAATCTTCAGCTGGTATCTCACAGCCTCAGTATGCCTGATCTCTGAAGAGGTTACGTTCTCCAGAAACGATGTTTGCCAGAAACCCTAGGGTTTGCAAACTCCAATGCTCAGATGCTCAGAAGACAAAATTGAATAATAAACAAGATAGTTCGATTTTGCCTGTGAAGAGTAATATATTCTCTCTTGAAAAGTTCGACCTAATTCTTCATTAAAATAATCATTTAAATAAATGATTTAATTTCCACTTTTGAACTTAGGAAAAATGATTAAATAATTGGCGTCCACTTTTAATGAGCATTAAATACTCATTAAGTCACATTATAATAATATATTATAAAGTATAATTAAATACTTTATAATTGAGCCAATTAATTAAATACTTTAATATTTCAATAAAGTGACTTTATAATAAAGTCAAATTATTAAATATTTAATAACCCATTAATTACTCCTTATTTCTCCGTCAAATCAACCATCTGCTGAACTGGGTTGAATCTGAGCTGATAAAGTGCACCAGGTGCCCTGCCCGAAATAGCAGCTTCCGCCTGACCTAACTTTCTAAAAATAGAAAGTTCTCTGAAAAGACTCTCTGGAAGATTCTGCGAAGGCCCAAACCTGACACACTGCAAACTGGAGCTAACCAACACTGAGCAACTGCCAAAAAGGATCCTCTGAACACTCCTGTCAGCCTACGAGGATCAAATGATAGGCTAACCTCGTCACCAGCTGTGCTGACTAGGATGGGGACATGACAGAATCCATCTAGGGTTTCTACAAGTGCTTCATTAGAGAGTTTGAGTTGGTGCAATAGCTGATGTATTATTGCACTTTTGTTGAGGAGTTTGATTAAATGCAATAGCTGGTTTATTATTGCATTTTATTGGAGAATCTACATAATTGCAGCAGCTGGTTTATTATTGCATTTTATTGGATCTTGTGGATTTGATTTTAGCAAAATTTTATGGTCAGTGACCAAATTTTTGGAGAAGTTAGAAGTTTGATTTTGTTGGGAGAAGCAATTGAATTTTGGTTTGATTATTTTTCCAAATAAGCATAGTTGTCTTTCCTAGCATATAAAGACAAGTATTGAATGAGACAAAAATTTAGTCTCACTAAGTCAAATAAAGAAGAATTTGTCTTTTGTGACACATATTGACAAAGGGGAAAAGGACAAATTGAGTCTCTACTATCAACACTGCCTTTGGGTATCTAAAGGTGCCTGTGTGTTAGCTTATCAATCGTAGCTTCTTTGAGAACATGGTTTTATTTCTCAGATTTTATTTAAAGGTGTTGGCGTTTAAATTCGCACCTCTGGAATGCGTATTTGAAACTGACAGCTATGCACAAATAAACTGCTCTTCAAATTAGGAGGGGAAGCTCCCTCTTACTGATGGTGTTTGAAAGAAAGTAAACTAAAACTAAGTTTCCTATCTTTTTGATCAATTAGAGCACAAGGTTTATAAAACACAAACGCCATAGCTGAGATTTTCTGATTTAAGAACTTCAACTATGACTAACTTAAGCTAAAGACATTTATGATTTCTCAAGTAATACGCAGAGCAAGAGAAACTAGAAATGAACAAGGTTGATTCTCTGACAAAGTGCTTCAATAAACTCTTTTCCAACAAACATCTGCACACTTGAATGTAAGCTGAAATTAAGATCACAGAAGCATAACACAAATAACGAAAATCTAAGACATTATACCAAGGCAAAGGAGGTTCATGATTTTATTGCTCAAACTTCTGGAACGAAGATTACACTAAACACATACACGGAACAAGAACTTGTAGCTAAAGAGGCTTGCAAACTTGTTCTTACACAAAACGGACAGTGATGACAACAACTACTTGTTGGCTAAAAGAGACTCAACCATTCGTTATCATAAACACAATTGAACAACACTGAATAACAACTTGCTAGCTAAAAGAGACTCAGCAATTTGCTATCACAATAACTGTTTCCGAAAACTAATGAGCAAAGGCTCTTATTTATAGGCAAGTAGAGGAGTAGGGAACCCTAAAATCTCCTTGCTTTCACAATCTAGGGCTTGCTCAGCAAGCAAGCCTTATTACTAAATCTAGAAAGAAGATAACATCTAACATCTAAGAAAGCGGGAAAAAGCAAGAAATGCCAACTATTACATTTATCTTCTTTCTCTTCTTCAAAGGATGGATAAGAATTGTTCCAAGAATAGAAAGAAAGCTTCTAGATGAAAGCCACTTTAAAACTCAATCACATCCGCTAAAAAGTAGGAAACTATGTCCCGATCAGGTGCATCTATTCTATCAATAGAAAAGTTGCACTTTTCCGAGATTTCTTCACCTTGTGCAATTGATCTGAGAAAATCTTTGATATCTTCAACTTCTTTATCAAATCTTGCTAATTTTGGTGGCTCTGCAATTGGAGTGATGACCTTTTACCATTATAGAAAAGTTGCACTTTTCCGAGATTTCTTCACCTTGTGCAATTGATCTGAGAAAATCTTTGATATCTTCAACTTCTTTATCAAATCTTGCTAATTTTGGTGGCTCTGCAATTGGAGTGATGACCTTTTACCATTATACCATCTTGCTTCAGCATATCTTTTGCAACTTTTATGCTTCTGACACCTCCCTTGATTTTTCAATGGAATAATTTTATACAACTTTTTTCCAACACTTGTCCTTT
Source organism: Sequoia sempervirens (assembly GCA_007258455.2). Classification (NCBI taxonomy): domain Eukaryota; kingdom Viridiplantae; phylum Streptophyta; class Pinopsida; order Cupressales; family Cupressaceae; genus Sequoia; species Sequoia sempervirens. The sequence continues at coordinate 13,208 of VDFB02167637.1, forward strand.
TGCTCATACCACACCTTTTCACACTCTTAAGCTGAGATGATGAAGTTTTCAATCCATGGTGGTATTGAAAACATACTTCTCAACCTCATCCATTTAGATAATCATGATACAACACTTGTTTGGCTCTGAATTTGATGGGGGTGTATTCTATGTTGAAAACCTTGAAGATTGCCTGTAAACTTGATTATACTCTAACAAGTTTTGCACACTTTCTAATTTTAGCTTGCTGGTTTTTCGGCCTCAAAAGGACAAATTTTTCAAGATTTTTTCTGAGACACGGGTTTTGTTCAGAATTTCGTTACAAGAAGACCCAGATCATCTGTTTTTGAAAATTTTGAGTGTAGATTGAAAAAGCAACAAACCCTAATTTCTTCAATTTTTCACCGAAAAAGCTGGCACCTGGGTTTTGTTCAGAATACAATTAGAAATGGACCTAGTTGATCAGATTTGCAAAATACTGATGGCTGATCGAAAAAGCAGCCAACCCTAGAATTTGAAACTTTCTTGAAAAAAAGCTGTGATATGGGTTTTCTTCAGAAGACTGATTGGAGAGGACCCAGATGGTTGAAAACTGAATGCACTGAGGATTTCACTAACATGCAAGGAAAAAGCAACTGCTGTAACTTGAGAAAATTTCTTGAAAATTCTTCAGAAGAATGAGTTGAGTAGACCCAAAAGGCTGAAAATTGAAATCCTTGATCTTCTCCTTGAAAATTTTGATCTTTTGGATGACAAAGCATGAAAAAGCAAGATCTTATGTTGCTGGTCTGAAAATTATTTATGAAAATCAGTAATCTTGAGCTCTTGAATCTTGAAATAAAACTCAAAGTTGCTGCCCCACTTCTCTTCTTTGGACGCCACCTACAAAAATGATGAAAACTGAATGGAAGAGATGTCTTAAATAGATTTAGGGCTTGAAATAGATTTGCTTTCTTTTGCTTTAATCTTCAAACCCTAAACTCTTCTCATGCATTGAATTTGGGCATTTGCCTTTCTCTTGCCATTTTGAAATTTTGAAAATTTTGACTAAGTTATGACAAGTGGGGCGCCCTTCTTGGCCAGGGGTGCCAATTTTCTCCAGAGTTAGTCACTTTTTGAGAATTTTCAACTTTTCTTCCATTTTGGCCTTTGGTTTGATCCTGATTTCTGGATGTTCAGTTGATCTGATGAACGAGTTGGATGATTAATCGCGTAGCCTGACTAATTCTGAGAAGATTGTTCTGGAGGCACCTCCGGAAAAAAACTTCGTTTCGACCTCCAAATTCATGGGAGCCCATTTCCTCCAGGGGCTCCAAACTTCCACAGTGTTAGCCATTTTTACATGATTTTCAATTTCTTCATATCCTTTGATCTTCTGATGAAATCTCTGTTCCAGGAGCTACGCTGATCCGACTGACAAAGTGATCTTGGAGACTGCATAAGTGAATTCCATCATTTGAAGCTTCAAAACTTTGGGCGCCCTTTCTCTCCAAGGGCACTGAACTTGACCAAACTTAGCCATTTTATGATTTCTTTGCCACTTTCTCTTCTACAAACGATCTTTCCTAATCTAGTGCTCCGGAGCTCGGACTGACTAACGTTTGGGCTTGTCGCGAAGCTGAGAAGATTTTAGAGGGGGTTCTCTGGGAGTCACTTTATCAAAAAGTTGAATTTGAGGCACCAAAAGTTTTGGCGCCCCTGGGCACTTGGGGCTCTGAACTTCACCAGAGTTGGCCATTTTTTTGTATTTTCTTCTCTGCTTTTGACTTTGACTCTTGTCAGACCCTTTGTTCTGCCTGCTGCATCTGGTGACTGGCATCTCTGATTAACATGTTGAAGGTCTCGTTGGAAAGCCTGACTAGTTCTGAGGAAGTGATCTTGGAGGCTTCATTGACAAAATCATTCATTTGGTCTCTCGAAATCATCAGTGCCTTTCTCTTCCAGGGGCACCCATTTTCTCCAGACTTAGAAAATTTTACCTAATTTTCATCTTCACTTTTGAACCGTTATTCCATACTTTCAGCTCAATCTGGATTCACCGGAGAACGACAAGTCAGATGCTCTGACGAAGACAGTCGTTGCGAAGCTAATTGAATTCTGAAGAGACTAAGCTCAATTGTAAACCCTAACTATTGGATTTGCCCCTTCAAAAAGGTGGGCGCCCTTCTTCACCAGGGGCACCCATTTGCTCCAGACTTAATCAAATTTTCATGATTTTCATATTTTTCATTCTAATTTATGTTTGGATCTTCCCTGTTCAGCTCTGAATTCCGGATGACTGGATGATCCATTGATTGTGCTGCTGGACTCATCGCGAAGCTAGGAAGAAACATAACAACTTTCATTGGAGGTTCTAACCCTAATTCCATTGTTTGATACCCTAAAAAGGTGGGCGCCCTTCTTCTCCAGGGGCGCCCAAGCTTAGCAGTGTTAGAAAATTTTCACAATCTTCACCTTCTTCTTCGTTCTTCGTGCAAGCTCATGACTCACCTTCTGTTGAATGCCTAAGTGTTGAAACTGACGCCTGGTAGCTGACTGACCTCCATTAATGATCTCAGAGCTCCTTATATGCTTCTGAAAAGAAGAATAGACCCAGTAGGGAAAAACTAATTATTTTGAGATTCTGACTGCATCAGCCTGATACGGACGTGTTTTGAGCCAATCAAAATCAATTTGGACCCTATTGGACCAGCTTTCTATTTTTAGAAAATTTGTCAGTATCCGTTTCCAAAGAAACCCAGAAAAAAGGTACTATTTTTAGGAAATTTCTAAAAATAGCAATTTTCCTAAAAAGTAGGGATTTAAAACTAAAATCTGGGTTTTGTAGACTTGATCGCTTTAAGCGGACCCAAATCGTCAGATTTTGGAAATTTTGAGTTTTTACCCCTCATGCAAGACATGCATACCCAAATTTTGACCTTTTTGACAGATTTAACAAGACTTTTACTCATTTCTTCAAATTGTCTAAGTGTAACAAAAATTTTAATTTTGGGGTACAACAAGTATACATCGGGAGAAGCACATCCTCATCATCATCTGACAACCCTTCTATGTCTTCTGATAAGCAATCTTTCATCTGGTGAAGAGTGAATTTGTTGAAACTATGCCTTCGCACCTCAAACTCATCTATACAGTTAGCCCAAAAATCTTCAAGAGCGGATATATGAGCATAGTTTTTCTCAAGTCGGCCAGTGTAGACACCATAAGGATCAAATGATCGTCTCTCGCTGTAAGGCTTGAGACTGAGTTTATTTAACTCATCTCCCATTGTCTTAGCATTTGTTGTTGTCCTGCATGTATAGATTCCTAGTCCCAATGGAAAATTGAGGGCAAGTTTCTTTCTATTCCTCAAGAATCCGTGGACATCGTGGGCCTGCCTTAAGAATTCCATGAAGATGACCTCGTCTGACTGGTACCTTGGTAGCATGAGTAGGGCGCCTGAATAGCCATAGACTCTGAGATAGGCAAAAGTAGGAAACTGTATGAACCAATCCACCCACTCCGCAATTGCTTCCTTGGCAACTGAAGAGATACAGACGTGCAATTCATTGCCCAGATCGTGCACTGTGTACATCAGAAAAGCCTCATTCACTCTCTTGTAGTGATGAAGTGACTTCATGAATTCCAACTGAGGATAGTAGTTATAGGTATGCTGTATGCTCAATGATCCCTTGGTGTTCAACCCTCTGAATTGACCTTGATAGGCCACCAAGTAGACTAGGTAAGAAACCATATGGAATTCATGAAACTGGAAGTATTCTGTTATCTACTGATGAAGGTTGTCACTGATCAAGGTAGGCCAATCATAGAACTCGGTCTTCTTCATGATGTGGGGTATGGCATAAAACATCCAAGGCTGAAACTTGGTAGCATCCTCTGATCTAGTTACCCTATTGAGCAAGGTGATTATGATAGCAATTTCATCCTTAAACTCTCCTTGCTCGACATTCTTTGGCAAAGTCTTATGCTTCTCTTTCATCCACCTTTGTGCAATCTTCTTGCTATATTTGTCTTTGTGCATTTCCCATATCTTTTCACATTCACCCTTTGAGATAGTGACACTTTCAGGCCAAGGGGGAATGGAAAAGCACTTCTCGATCATATCAAGCTTCAGACTGCAAATCAATCTGCCATCAACTAACTGAATCTCCCTTGTAGCCAGGTTGTAATGCTTGATGCAAGCGATTACGAACTTAAGACTCTGAATTGATATAGGAATAGACATTGCTATGAGGAGTCCAAAGTGTCCTAGGTTCCTGATTGAAGTGTTGCCTACGCTCTCCAAAGCGTGTAGATCAAACACCGGCTTAATATGATGCAAGTTTGTCTCAGTTGTTTTGATGTAATCATGATAGAGAGCTGATTCAGTCTTGAAAACATTGGGAGTGATTCCATTTCGAAGACCTTGAAGAATGACTGTAAGCTCACCTAGGTTCAAACAAGTTTTGAGCAACTTACTATTTTTAGAATACTGATTTTCTTGCTCTAACGGACAAATTTTTGAATTTTTTTTTGATATATGAGTTTTGCTCTGAATTTCGTTGCAAGACAACCCAGATCGTCCATTTTTGAAAATTTTGAATTTATACTGAAAAAGCAGCAAACCCTAATTTCTTCAATTTTTCACAAAAAAAGTTGGCATTTGGGTTTTGTTCAGAAGACAGTTTTGAGAGGACCCAGATGTTTGAAAATTGAATGCACTGAGGATTTCACTGACATGCAAATAAAAAGCAGTTGCTGCAACTTGATGAAGTTCTTGACAATTTCTTCAGAAGAATGAGGTGAAAAGACCCAGATGGCTGAAAATTTGAAAACCTTGGCCTCCTCTTTGAAAAATTTGATCTTTTGGATGAAAAAGCTTGAAAAAAGCAAGGGTTTATGTTGTTGATCTGAAAATTTTGATGAATAACTAGCAAACTGAGCTCTTGAATCTTGAAAAATTTCTTCAAACTTGCTGCTCCAACTTTCTCCTTTGAATGCTACCAGCAAAATGATGAAAATTTCATTGAAGAGAGGTGTTAAATAGACTTAGGGTTTGAATTAGGTTTGTTTTCTTTTTCTTTCATCCTCAAAACCCTAAAAATCTCTGTTCATTGAACTTAGGCATCCTTATCCTCTTGCAATTTTGAAACTTCTTGAAAATTTTGCAAATTTCACTAAGGCATGAGAAGTTGGGCGCCCGTCTTGGCTAGGGGTGCCCACTTCAAGCAGTGTTAGTCATTTTTTTTATATTTTCAACTTTTCACCATTTTGACCCCCTACTTTGACCTCGATTTCCAGCTTGCAGACCAATCTAACAAGCGAGTTGAAGGATTCATCGTGGAGCCTGACCCATTCTAAGAAGATTGTTCTGGAGGCATCCCTGGCTAAAAACTTCATTTCAACCTTCGAATTCATGGGAGCCTATTTCCTCCAAGGGCGCCCATTTTGTCCAAAGTTAGCCATTTTTATGATCTTCAATTTTCATTAACTCTTCTTCCACAGATGATCTCGTCGAATCTGGTGATCCGGGCATCAGATTGACTAATGGTTATGTTCGTTGCGAAGCTGAGGAGATATTAAGAGAGGTCTCCTGGGAGAAACTTTATCAAACAGCTGAGTTTGGGCCTTCAAAAGCTTGGGCGCCCCTGGAAAGCTGGGGCGCCCAAACTCACCAGAGACTATTTTCACTTTTTCTTGTTTGCTTTTGAATTTTGAAATTTCACTCTTGTTTCACCCTATGTTCAACCTCTCCTATCTGGCGACTGCAAACTCCAATTGACGTGTTGAATATCTTGTTGGAAAGCCAGATCAACTGTGAAGAAATCATGTTAGAGTTGTATCTACAAATTCATCTGTTTAGGCCCTTGAAAGCTTGGGCGCTTCTTCTCTCCTAGGGCGCCCAAACCTTCTAGACTTAGCCATTTTAATCTAATTTTCATCTTCAAGTTCAAACCTCTATTCTATATGTTCCACTTTGATCTGAATTTGTCGGAGCTTGGACAGTCGAATGTTCTAACGGAGATAGGCATTGCGAAGCTGGCTGAATACTGAAGAGATTGAGCATATCCATGAACCCTAACTGCTGAGTTAGGTGCTCCAAAAATTTGGGCGCCCTTCTTCACCAGGGGTGCCCAAAGTTCCCAGACTTAGTCAAATTTTGACAATTTTCATTCTTTCTCATTCTGACCTCTATTTGGATCTCCCTTGTTCGGCCTCAAATCCCTAGCAACTAGATGATCTATTGACTACACCGTCGGGCTCGTTGCGAAGCTAGAAGAAGACTAGGCAACTTTGATTGGAGGCGCAAACCTTAATTTCAACATTTAATGCCCTAAACAGATGGGCGCCTATTCTCACCTGGGGTGCCCAAGTCAACCAATGTAGAAAATTTTCACAATTTTTCACCTTCCTCTTTGTTCTTCGTGCTTGCTCACCAACTCACCTTCTGTTAAATGCCTAAGTATTGAATCTGACATATGGCGGCTGACTGCCCTCCATTGATGACCTCGGAGTTCCTGATATGCTTCTAAAAAAGTAGAATAGACCCACTAGGGAAAAACTGATTTTTTTGAGATTCTGACTGCACCAACCTAATATGGACATATCTTGAGCCAATCAAAATCAGTTTGAACCCTAACAAACCAACTTTCTATTTTGAGAAAGTTTTGCCAGTATCTGTTTCAAAAGAAACCCAGAAAAACCCAAAAAAAGTTTTACTATTTTTAGAAAATTTCTAAAAATAGCAATTTTTCTAAAAAATAGGGATGAAAAACTGAGATCTGGGTTTTGTAGATTAAGCTGCTTTGAGCAGACCCAGATCGTCAGATTTTGAAAATTTTGCGTTTTAATCCATCATGCAAGACCTGCACACCCAAATTTTGACCTTTTTGATTGATTTAACAAGTCTTACTCATTTCTTCAAAATGTCTAAGTGTAACAAAAATTTTAATTTTGGGGTACAACATAGTCAATTCTAGAAAGATCCTATTTTTAGGGGTTCTTCCTAAAAATAGGGGCTCAAAAACCCTAATTTTCAAAATTTGTTAGTGTCTTTCGGATAGTAAACCCATAAAAAGCCCATGCTTTGTTTGACCTAAAATTGACTTAGAAAAATTGTTAGTATCTTTTGAATAGTAAACCCATAAAAAGCCCATGCTTTGTTTGACGTAAAATTGACTTTTGACGACAATTTTACAAGATTTAGACCATTTTAATGAAAATGCCTTATTGAAGCAAAAATTTCATTTTGGGTACAACAATCCCCAAGCAATCCTCACCATTACAATAGGGCCCATCCTGAATGTCAGGACCCCAAACCAAATGATACAACGCTCTACCCATGCTCCACTACAACTACTAGAGAAAAGTAGAACTAAACTAGGCAGCCCTGTCAATCACTATATGTGGAAGAAGCATACTGCCAAGCATAGAAGATCCCAAAGCCCGCAACCCAACTGGAAGCCTGCCATACCCATCACCTACTGACCTCCATTGTGCAACTCTAATATAATCTTCACCAAGTTGAATTTGGTGAAACAACACACTAATTTGAACATAGTGTACTCCACCTCGATCCCATGGAAAAATTTGGAATTTTTCCTTCCTGTCTCCTAATGGTTCCTGCTGCACCATTCTAAGTACACAAAGAATACGAAACTACTCAAAATCTGCTCCTATATCATGCATCCCAATAGCATAATTACCCTGTAGTAGCAGCCTCGGATACTTCTAAGTTTTGTCTCCTTCATCCCCAAAAGAAAACACCTTATACCAACCATCCAACTCACACTTGTGTGTCTTCTACACCATAGTCAAGCCAAATATGAGTGGGTTGAAAGAAAATTTGTGAGCACACCTCACCATGCAATCAAGCTAAAACTCACCTGCTTGCATTAATGGAATGCCAGAATAGTCATGTGGATTCCATACTTCACTGCCACCACCAATAGATGACTCACAACTCAAATCATGATGGATAGACCTTGCAACAACTCTATAAACCTTCTTTGCAACCCTAATAGAAAAGTCTTTGTCTGACAACAAATGGAGGTAATCTAATTTAATTACCTCTAAAGCTTTCCTGATAGTCCACAAGCTTCAGATAGAAGTTCCAGTTGAAACCCTGTACCTTCTTTCTTCAAATTCAGCTGACCAAAGGAGGTATTCGACAAATTTTTGCATGCTATCAAAGCGGGATAAGTTTTGGTCAACCTTATCTCCAATGACCTTCAGCTGATCCTTCCATCCTTGTGACTCATTAGTGCATTGATCACAATCAACTGCATAAAATGAAATTTTTGATTTTCTTGCAAGAGGGGAAAACATATCAACATGAAAACAAAACTCCCCACTAGATGACGCCCTATAATCCTCCTATAAGGAAGATGGATCAGCATTATGATCGATCACACATCTCCTAGCAGAATCCATTTCTTCATCACAAGACTTGTCAATAAGATTTTCCACATCACCAATGTAAAGACTTGGACATATATCACCTGTAAAGCTTTCATCTTCAGGGACACCTACTACAACATATTGTTCCCTATTATGCTCATCCCGTGCACTCACCCCATTTGTGTTATCTACACTTGTAAACGAAGTGAACGATTCCACATCATCCATATGCACATTCCCACAATCCATGGATGTGTGCTCATCATTGGTGGCTGCCATAGATAGCCGAATTTCAGCCGTGGGTGGTGAAGTCCATACCACGCTCAACTCCACGGTGAGCTCATCAATCCGAGTATTCGACTCTTAAAATGTCGTTTGAGTGCTCCTCAAAAAGTCCATGGTGACCTCAAACTCATGAGTGAGCTCATCAACCTCTTCCTTTTTTCCCCTTAGTGCATCATAATAAATCCCATCAAGCATGAGAAGATTATCTTTGTCTGCTAGTAACTGTAGGTAACTAGTTTTCATTACCGCCAACGCTTCTCTAAGTCCTTGAAATTCTACAAGGGAAAGTTCACCATCAAAGTGCCCGTGTTCCCAAAGTCCTCCAACAATAGTTTTCAATCAACTATTGAGCAACATTAAAATGTTTTATGGTTGTAGCAATCATACCTTCATTCACCTTCAATTGTCCTGCCAAATGATGGATCCCCTGAGACCTATCATCCCCATACAAATTTTTTGATTTGTAATTAGCACTATGATAGGATGTTGAATCATTGTCATTAATTGCTTGGAAAACATCATAATGTGTGCCATCATCATTGCACACATCCTCGCCATATGCACTAGTGTTATGAACCTCATAGGTTGGCTCAATTGGAATATTAAAGGTTGTTGATTTGACAGCCTCATTGCACACTTCCTCTTCTAGAATAGATGCATGTACATTCAAAGAACTATCCTAAAACTTTGTCAAACTGCCATCATGAGGTATGGCATCCTTGTCACCTAAAACAGTTGTTGCGCGCTCCTCATTTTTTTCCCCAACTGATAGATGAGTCTCCAACAACTCCGGATGCACCTATGCAACTCCTTTCCTGTGATCACCTGTAGGTTGTGAATCCCTTTGAAATAATTCATTTTCCTTATCCCTTTGTTTAGATTTTACAACCATCCTCAAAAATTGTAATGAGTCAACCAATTTTTTTTTTAATTTCCAATGAACAATTCAATACAACATGCACCCATTAAGGTTAGCCCAAATCCAAAACCAATTGCTAGAAAGTAACTCTACGCCAAGAATGCACACTCAATCCCAAGATGGAAAAGGTGTTGTCATATGGCATCGAGGATCATCAGTAGCAACTAAAGAGAATGCAATGTTGAAAATAACCCAACACCAAGAATGTGCACTCAAGACCCAAGATGGGTGAGGTGCTACCATATGGCGCTGACGATCTAATGCATTGGTGATGGCTCAGTCGATCAGCAGTATGAAAATGTAGTACAATTAAGATGGCGAGGCCAATCTCTTCCACTATCATGGGAATATGATTTTGAAAATAAGTAAAATAGGCAGTGTGGCCAGCCTCTTCCACTATGAGTGGGGATTACAATGTAAATTAGCAAGAAAATGAAAGATAGTTGAACAGTACTACTATAACATCCTTACAATGAGATAGTATTCCTACAACAACACTGTATTAGAGATGTCCCAATGTTGCAAATATGTAATTTGTTCTCCAAACTATGAATTAGCACACCAAAAACCCAACGAAAGACAAACTGAAATACTAAACCAGATAACTATAATTTATAACCAGCAACTACAAGACTCCCTAAAACTCTCATAACTCACTCCATATCACTCCAAATAACATGAGACAAAATGCAATGGACTCCTAGATGGATGGCGACCAAGAAGTGACCATAAAACAGTTGCAAACTAAGGTTATTTATTTTTTTTATGCTCAAAAGACTTCTCCAGCACATAGTACGACCTCCCAAAAGGGGCAACCTGCAAGAACAAATCCAAGAATCCACTAAAAATTATGAAACTCAGCAATAAGGGGCATCGAGGGGAGTCTCAAGCATGGGGTCAATACCCAAAACCAGCAGAAAATCGCCCAATGAGCTACGAGCCAAAACACCTCCAGCCAACACACCAACCAACAAACAATAAACTGTGAAAGTATTCCAAAAACATTAGAAAACTATAAATAGCATCTCCACAATAAGCTCCATTTGTTCTTCTATAGAAAGAACAGCCTCACTTTTGATTAGTTGCTATCTCTCAAACAAGAAACCAAGCAAACACACTAGGAGGTATGCATTTCTCGAAGCATTCACTCACCATTTCGGCAGCATAATGATGTATTTTCTCATGGATGCAAAACAAAGAGCCCAACACTCTTATTTATAGTTTTTTTGTCACCAAATTCAAATTCATTTCCCTCCAAGATGGATTCCTAATCCAAATTCACATTCACCTTGCAATGTTCTACCAATTTGCATTTCATTCCACCTTTTTGCAAGTCGTCTACTTCATGAAGACATAGCACTTGATTAAAAATATCAATAAAGTGTAATGTGGTGTCCAAAAAGTAATAAAGTGAAACACTTTATAAAATAATATATCTCCTCAAAATATTCTCATTTGCATTTCATTTCCCCATGTCTCCAAGGCGTCCAACATCAAGAAAGTAATATACTTTATTAAATTTTCTAATAAAGTGTAAAATGGCATCCAAATATAATAAAGTGAATGACTTTAATAAAATCACTTATTTCTCCTTAAGGCGTCCACCAAGCCTTATCAAAATTCATTTTATTAAAATATTTTACCTCCACAAGTAAAGCACCCAACTCAAGCTCAGACCTACCAAAAATAGCTCAAAAGTACTAAAGACTCAAACTGCTCCAACTGACTTGCCAGAAATAGACTTGGAACTAACTTGCTAAAAACCTACTAAAAATAGCACCAAGGGTGTTGGAGACCAAACTGCTCAAACTAACCTGGCAGATATAACCACTAAACTAAACTACGGAAACCCTGCTAAAAATAGAACTTACTAAAAATAGTATACTACTAAAAATAGTAAGTTGTTCCAAACTCATTTTGAGCACAAACTAAGCAGCCATTGTAACTTACTAAAAATAGAAAATTTGGAAAAGTCCACTGTTCTTCATGCATGTAACATCAGTACGAAGCACTCTAAAAAACCAGAAGGAATCCAGAATCCAAACTGAAAAATTCCAACACGCAAGCCTCCAAAAGCAGTCGAGAATGCAAGTCAATATCCTATCATGCATGTTACCTCATCACGAATCTCTCCAAAAACCTATAAAGCTCCACCAGACATGCATTAGAAACTCTCACATGCAAGACCTCAAAACCTCCTCAGAAGTGGAAACCCTAATTTCAGCTCCGACTAGCCTACAGGCCTCTAGGATAGACTAATGGCCAACAATACTAATCACTACTGAGAAGGGGACATTACAATTCGCCCTCCCCAAAATTGTTTGTCCTCAAGCAATATCGCCAAAACTCCAAAATTGATCCATACCAAACCAAGTATGATCCCAAGGTCCCAAATCCATCTCTGAAAGGACCCACCATGATGATGCTGCACCACTCTAATCACATCAGTGAAGCCATCGTGCCAAAACTGTACTAACCTCCCTTGTAACTCCCAAATGTTACCATCCATGAACAGACTGTAAGGATTGACATCAACACCTTGCAGCATCTCACGCCCAAAAGACTCTGAGTCATCAATATCAACCATACCGCTGTCAATCACAATCCTGGGCAGTGGGAAAGTTAGTCTACCCAACTCAATACTATAAACCCCAGCATAAATCCATAAGGTATCTAACAAAGTCACAACTACAAATGTGACTTCTCCAAATCTTCTTGCAAACAGGAAAGCAATCCTTTGCAAGAGCTCGTCAAATTCAAACTCTTGACTCCACATGAATCTACTAAGCCTCAACTGAATTATTATGAAACAACTATGAAGAATGAAGAAATTTCTCACAATTCCAACCCCAAGAGTCTCCGAATGTAGAATCAAGGCATGTGGAAGTTTGCTGTCGTGAACCAATATTGTGAAGGAGCTATCAAATTTTGCTTCACAAACCTCCATAAGTTGAATTATGAGAATAGGATGGGTGTGAAGAAACAAGTAAACACTACTATGCAAAGCTGAGATCAACGAAGTACAATAAGATTTTAGTGCTTCACACAAGGAAAAACAACAGCACCAATGAAATTCCCAAGTGTGAGCATGAGAGATGAGCATTGAGTTGCAAGATAACACCTCAAAAGTGGCTAGAAAATGCACTAGAGCAATCTCCCACCAAAAACTACCACCTCTCTGGCAAGAAGTTATGAACCAACTCTCCTGAATGAGAGTAACTCCCCAAGTAAGGTGGCTGGTTTGCCTCCACTCAGCAAACTTCTTGTCTCAAAATCTGCCCTTGTCTTAACCGAGGATCACTCCCAAGAGTAACCAATCGTTCATCTCTCCAACCCATACTCAAAATCTCTCTCCAATCCATTTGTTGATGAACAAATGGAACCATCAAGTGGCTGGTAAAGAAGGTAACCGTACCATTAATACTAAAATTTTGATCATTATCCCTCCAAAAATTCTTTTTTCCACAAGTAATAAGCTCTATCAACCCATGCTGAGGATCCCAAGCATGGCTACCTAGCTGAAAGTAATTTCCAACATACTGAAAAGAAAACTCAACACATCCCCAAGTACTGAAGAGATTGATGCTTCCTCTAGTGAACCTTTGAAGCCTACCCATGAAAGCTTCAACATCATTGGAGCATGAAACATTAGGTGACCTCAAATCCAAATCCCAAAATAGACTAGTAAGTGTCAAAGCATCATTCAACCAAAGGGATGGATTGTAAAGCATGTAAACACCATATTTTGGTCCTCCTTTCTCCCCTACTTCATGAGTAACAAGTCTGGATTCTTCACTCCTTGCTGCTATAATGAAATTACCAACAGCTACCAAGTCTTGTTTTATTAACACCTTGATGTCAAAGATGTTGGAACTATCTTGCTTCAACACTTCCCAAGTGGAGACTTCATCCTCAAACCCACTTATGCTTTTATTATCAAATTGCCTTGGAAGATTACTAATCATAAAACGTGGCACATCCTCATAGAGTGATAACAAAGCATCCTTAGATTGGAGTTCATACTTGACCTCATGCTTGGTCACTTTACTACATGACGTGTTTTTCAAAACAAAGAAAGGATTGTCATAAGTCACTTCTACACCCATTTCAAAGAGAGGATTGTCAAAAACTTGGAAGTCATCCTTTTCATCTTGCTGATCCAAATCTGCACATGCAACTTCTGATTTTCTTGTGAAATCTTCAAGATCAAACTCCTCCCGAAGGTTGTTAAGCTCACCAATTACTTGTTTGATTTCTTCAACTCTTTGCTCATTCTCTTGCTCCCTGAAAAGTTTGAAATCAGCTAGCTGATCTTCTACCTCCATTAGAGCCAACTAAGTATTTTATAACATTTCCTTTGTTGATTTAAGCTCAAGAGTATGCTCATCAACCTTTCTCTCCTTTTCTTGGGAAGCACTAATGGTCTTCTTTGAAATTTAGAAGGCATAATCTCGATCTTCAATCAAGTGTATGTACGTTGATTTCAATGCCTCCAAAGAGTCTTTGATAAGTTGCAAATTAGGAAAGGCAACTTCATCCTTAACTCCTCTTCGTCTCTCTTCAAACTGAGCCTTCCAGTAGAGATCTTCAACCAAACTGTGTGTGCGATCAAATTGGGATAGAGCTTGCACTTCCTCTTCATAAGATACTTTGCACTGATCTTCCCATTCATGAACATGTAAAGATGGTGAATTGTTGATAGGCTGCAAGAAAAAATCAAAACTTTGTTTCTTGCAATCGCTGCCCCCGTAGCTGCTCCAAAACTCTTGTCTTTCACTACCCATTAGCTGAAGATGCTCAATATCATAAATAGGATTAGACTCCACAAATTCCCCGTGCCTTTGCTTACAACCAGCTTCATGCATCAATAAATCAGATTTGTGTTTAGGAACACCTTCAAACTTTACAACTTCAAGAGCCATATGACCCTCTAGCTCTACTTCCACCTCAATGTCATTTTGATCAAACTTGAAGGCAGCCCCAAACTCAAGCATAACATCTCCATTGTTTGCTGATATAGAATCCTCATCAAGTTCCATTTCATCATCCGAATCAAAGGGAAATTCATCCCACACAAGTTCCTTGTCTTCACTAGGTGCCTTCACACCCAAATCCCAAATGCTAAGGGGTTGATTGTTTTGATCAAAAGAAAAGTGTTCATCATGCCCTTCTTGGAGTGTTGACTCTTTAAGCAAGTCACCTCCCAACTCACTTAAACTGATAGCTTCATACATATCTTTCTCCAAAGGCTTGGTTTGAAGGTCAAACCCAAACCCATCCATGTCACCATCATTGTATTGGAAATAAGAGTCATCAAAGCTAGCTGCTTTGATTACTTTATCATTTTTATCTTCAACAATCCCATGATGAACATGTATGTTGCTGATTTCTTCATTAGCAGCCCAATGAATACTAAAGAGGTCTTCTTAGCTACTTTTCATAAATTTGTCTTGTGAACACTTGAGAGGTTTGAACAGCAGCAAGAGGGGAATAATCCTTCACCAAATCTTCAACAACAAGAGGTATAAACACATCAGAATCACCACCAACAACATCACCATGGTAATGATCATAAGCTGGTTCAAAGACACCACTAGTATTTTCTTCATCGTGCTCTTCTTCTACAAATTCATCCCACACAACAGTACTTCAAACATCTTCTGTGAAGCCCTTAGTCTCCAAACCTTCATTTGATAAATCTTCATTAGGACTCAAAACTGTTGTTATGTTCTTTTCACTGAACTAATCTTCATCACTTCCTATCACATGTAAGTCTAAGGAAGTATTTTGAAGTTCTACCACACACTCTTCAACTATCAAAGTATCTTCATCAAACTCGTGATCATTTTGAGGTGACATGTGCACCTTGCTTGTGCCTTCTTCCATACTGGTTGATGGATTTTCCTCTTCATCTTGCTTACTCGTGGGCTACAAACCACAAGCAGGCACTTTTGTTTCTTTCTCTTTCCCTTCATCAATAGAATGTTTTGCTTTTCCATTCAAACCTTTAAATTTTGCAAATAACTTTGAGTATGGCCCTTTAATGTCAGGATTTCTCATAAGCATGGAAAACTCCTATAACAACTTAGATATAGACTTCTCTGTAGCCATCTAACAACTGAGCTCTATCTTTTCACAGAATGGCAAGATCTTGGCTCTGATACCACTGTAATGAGACAACCATTTTATTTTATTTTTGAATTTCTAATGAACAATTCAATACAACATGCACCTGTTAAGGTTAGCCCAAATCCAAAACCAACTACTGGAAAGTAACTCTACGCCAAGAATGCACACTCAATCCCAAGATGGAAAAGGTGTTGTCATATGGCGTTGAGGATCGTTAATAGAAACTAAAGAGAATGCAATGTTGAAAGTAACCCAACACCAAGAATGTGCACTCAAGACCCGAGGTGGGTGAGGTGCTACCATATGGCATTGAGGATCTAATGCATTGGTGACGGCTCAGCCGATCAGCAATATAAAAATGTAGTACAATGAAGATGGAGAGGCCAGTCTCTTCCACAATCATGGGAATATGATTTTACAAATAAGTAGAATAGGCGGCGTGGCTAGCCTCTTCCACTATGAGTAGGGATTACAATGTAAATTAGCAAGAAATGAAAGATAGTTGAACAATACTACTATGTCTATAACAGCCTTACAATGAGATAGTATTCCTGCAATAACACTGTATTAGGATGTCCCAATGCTGCAAATATGTAATATGTTCTCCAAACTTCTCAAGACTCCAAACTATGATTTATCACACCAAAAACCCAACTAAAGAAAAACTGAAATACTAAACCAACTAACTGTAATTTATAACCAGCAACTACAAGACTCCCTAAAACTCTTATAACTCACTCCATATCACTCCAAATAACATGAGACAAAATGCAATGGACTCCTAGATGGATGGCGACCAAGAAGTGACCATAAAATAGCTGCAAACAAAGATTTTTTTTTTTTATGATCAAAAGACTCCTCTAGCACATGATACGACCTCCCAAGAGAGGCGACCTGCAAGAATAAATCCAAGACTCCACTAAAAATTATGAAACTCAGCAATAATCCTGGGGGAGACTCAACCATAGGGCGAATACCCAAAACCATCAAAAAAATTTCTCAATGAGTTACGAGCCAAAAACACCTACAGCCAACACACCAACCAGCAAACAATAAACTGTGAAAGTACTCCAAAAACATTAGAAAACTGTAAATAACATCTCCACAATCAGCTCCATCTGTTCTTCTATATAAAGAACAGTCTCACACTTGATTAGTTGCTATCTCTAAAGCAAGAAAACCAAGCAAACACACTAGGAGGTATGCATTCCTCAAAACATTCACTCACCATTTCGGCAACATAACGATGTATTTTCTCATGGATGCAAAACAAAGATCCCAACACTCTTATTTATAGATTTTATGTCACCAAATTCAAATTCATTTCCCTCCAAGATGGATGCCTAATCCAAATTCGCATTCACCTTGCAATGTTCTGCCAATTTGCATTTCATTTCACCTTTTCGCAATTCGTCCACTTCATGAAGACATAATACTTTATTAAAAATATCAATAAAGTGTAATTGTAAGAAAAGCTAAGATGCAGAAACAACTCTCCTAACATTTAAACCTTAGGGAAGAATGCAGAGACTCATTTAAATTTTACAATTACAGTCCAATTAAGATGCACTTGAAAGCAATCACAGAAACAGAGTATTTGACAAACACATATGAACACCAGATTTACGTGGGAAAACCCTTACGGGAGAAAAACCCACCACACCAAGAGAAGTTACTTTGTATTACAGTAACAAATAATTACATACAAAGTTCTGACTTATCTTTCTGATGTCAAATTACAGCAGCTTTCACAATGATCAAACTTGTACAGGAACCTTCAAGTTACAATCTTTACAGAATAGAATTCATCCACTGATCATACAATCACATAGCAATCCGTCGATCCATCGAACCAGACATCATCTGCTATTCCAGACTATATTCATGTCGTTCTTGTCTGTCGAGCTTCCTCACAGAACTACCACAACGAACTATCTTCCAACGGTTCCCATTCGACTCCTCTGATTGGCCATTGATTCACCACGTAGGATGGTCTTCTCTTGGTCAAAGCAATCAACCTGTGTTGGCATGTCGGTGAGACATAAGAAGTGTCTCCCCGATGCCCAAAGGCTTCACCATCGATGTCGCCAAGAGTCATCCTTATCGCCAAGACGTTTTACCGAGCTCACAAGTTGCATCGACTTCAATTTTCCTTTCGACAAGACTATCGCTCTCACCAAGACATCCCATCGAGCCTTCATGTCATACCGAGCGCCAAAAAATAGTTGGCAAGACATATCACTATCGCCAAGAGATTACATCAATGTTCGACAATTACTCCAAAGTATTCAACAATCGATGAGACTTATCGCTTTCGCAAGGACATCCCACTGAAGTCTCAATCATACTAACAATAGACTTCCTCATCGCTAAGACAAACATCCATCACTAAGACTTTACTCCGAGATCTTTATGTTGTATCGAGAACCGAACGGTCGGCAAGACTTACCACTCTCGCTGAGAGTTCTTACTGAGTTCTCCAAGTTACCTCGAGACCACTAGTCTCCAGGAGTCATACCGAGAATAAACTATAACATCAGCGAGACATTAACACATCGCTGAGACTTCATACCGAGACATTCATGTTACCCCGATGAGCATCGGCAAGACAAACACATGTCGCCAGGAGTTCATAGCAAAGTCACATGTCACACCGAAGACTCCAAAGTGTAACCGTTTGGCAAGACATTCTCACATCGGTAAGACTTCTTACCGATAGTATTCCTTTCGGCCAAGTCTCCCCGCTGACTTCAAAAGGTGAAGCTTTCGGCGAGACACTCCACATCGATAGGACTTCTCACCGAAGTATATAAGCTACGCCGAAGACCACAAAATGTAACATGTCGACGAGACAAAATATCTCGATAAGACTTCTCACCGAGCCACCATAGGTTATCCCGATGACTCCAATGTATAAGCGTTCGGCAAGACTTCTGCAAGGTCACAGCAACCTGTACAAAACATAAGGCTACAAATCTGCTCGTCGGCGAGACATAGAATATGTCACACCGACCTGGCTCCAATAGAGGTTACAGCCTGTGATGATTGAAACATTTTTCTAACAATCTCCCACTTGACGAAGATCACACAGGCACCTCTAGAGCACAACAAAATTACAGACATTCATGGGCACCGAGGCCCGTCGAATTGGCAGACCACCTGAACTTGTCTATGCTCACTGGCTTCGTCAATGCATCTGCAACATTCTCTAGAGTATCAACCTTTTCCAAAATGACCTTTCCATCCTCTACCATATCTCGTACAAAATGATACTGCACGTCTATATGTTTCGTTCTGGCATGGAAAGTAGGATTCTTTGCCAGACAAATTGCACTCTGACTGTCACAGAAAATAGTCATTTCCCCTGCATCAAAACCAATTTTAGAACACAAACGTTTCAACCAAACTGCTTCTTTACAAGCATGTGTAGCTACCATGTATTCATCCTCCATAGTGGACAAAGCGACTACAGCTTGCCACTTACTCATCCAACTCACTACACCACCACTCATCATGAAAATGTATCCACTAGTGGACCTCCTGCTGTCAATCTCCCCTACCCAATCAGAATCTACATAACCACGAATGCTAAGAATCTTCTGTGATTCAACCAAGTTCCCATGGTAACACAGAGCATATTCTGAAGTGCCCTTCAGATATCTGAATACTCTCTTCACAGCATCCCAATGTATTCTTCCAGGATTTGCCATAAATCGACTAAGAACTCCCACTACTTGGGCAATGTCTAGCCTTGTATAGACCATTGCATACATAAGACTGCCAACAGCACTAGCATAGGGTACAATGGTCATGTCCTCCATCTCAATAGGAGATTTTGGACAATCTTCAGCAAATAGCTTTGTTCCTTGCAAGACTGGAACGATTAGCTGCTTGCAATCATTCATGCAAAATCTCTCTAGAACAGTCCTGATATACTTACTCTAACTGAGCCAAAGTTTTCTATTCTTCCTGTCCCTAGTTATTTCCATCCCCAGAATATACCTCGCTGCACCAAGATCTTTCATCTCGAACTTAGCAGACAACTGAGACTTAAGATCAGAATTCATTAGCTTACTATTGCCTATGAACAACATATCATCAACATAAAGAGCAATAATAAGCACTCGATCACTTTCAGCTTTATAATAGACACAATAATTAGATTTTGATCTCACAAATCCCAAAGACAATACAAAAGTATCAAATTTCTGGTACCACATTCTAGGAGACTGCTTTAACCCATACAGAGATTTCTTCAACTTGCATACCAATTTTTTTTTACCTTTTTCAACAAAGTGCTCAGGCTGGGACATATAGATTTCTTCTTCAAGATCACCATGAAGAAATGCTGTCTTCACATCCATCTATTCGACCTCTAAGTCATATGCTGTTGCAAGTGACAAAAGAAATCTAATAGATGTCAGCTTTGCTATAGGAGAAAAAATCTCCCCATAATCAATTCCCTCAACCTGGGAATAACCCTTTGCAACCAATATCGCCTTGTACTTTTCTACACTGCCATCCAAACCAATCTTCTTAAATACCCATTTGCAGCCCACAACTTTTCTGCCTTCAGGCAAGAGCACCAAACTCCAGGTATCATTCTTCTCTAATGATGTCATTTCTTCTTCCATGGCTTCCAACCAACAGTCTGAATCAGACATTTTAAATGCCTCTTTTATAGTCCTAGGCTCATCAGTGTTAGAAATCAAAGCATAGGCACAAGTAGAATCAATCAAAGAGAACCCATACCTATCAGATTGTTTTCTTTCACGGGTTGACCTCCTTAGTGGCTGAGGCTAAGGTTGTTCTTCTTCTGAACTTTTAGAACTTCTTGAGCTCTCCTCAGATTCAGGTTCATTTGGAATTTTCAATTCCTCTTTCTCTTGTGTTGGAGGAATTACAACTACATCCTTATTGTTTTCAGACTTTGTCTCTGAGTGCAGATCCAAGGTAGAAGGCTTCAGCTCACGAAAGATTACACTTCTGTTGTACAAAACCTTCTCTGTATCAGGATTCCAAAGCTTGTATCCTTTTATGCCAGCACTATATCCAACAAAAATACATTTGACAGCCTTTTTCTCAACCTTAGATCTCTTCTCATTTGGCACATATGCATATGCTTCACAGCCAAAGACTCGAATGTGTCGTAGAGAAGGCTTCTTACTAGACCACGCTTCCAAAGGTGTTTTCTCAACAAGAGCAGAGTTTGGAGAACGATTTATTAGGTAACATGTAGTAGATATAGCCTCATCCCAGAACTTCTCCTCCAAGCCAGCACTACTGAGCATACTTCCTGCTCTCTCCATCACTGTCCTATTGAACCTTTCTGCAACTCCATTCTGTTGTGGAGTATAAGGTGTAGTCTTATGTCTTTTAATCCCATGGTCTTTGCAATACCTCTCGAATTCATTAGTACAAAATTTATCGCCATTATCAGTCCTTAAGCATTTTTATTTTTCTTCCAGTCTGATTTTCTACAAGGTTTTTAAATTCCTTAAACCGACTGAACACTTCTGATTTACTTTTCAGAAAATAAACAAATGCTCTTCTTGAATAATCATCAATAAACGACACATAGTATCTTGATTTAGACAAAGAAGGAACATTCACTGGACCAAATATATCCGAATGAATATAATCTAGCAAAGCAAAAGATTTGTGAGGAGTGGAATTAAAAAAAACATGTTATTGTTTTCCATATATACAATGCTCACAGAATTCAAATTCAAGATTACAATCATCAAGCCCCTCAACCAGGTTTTTAAACCTTTTTCTCCTATGTGGCCTAGTCTATGATGCTAGAGCATAGTCTTCTCTGCTGGAAGTTTTACTTGCATAGAGTTTACATAATTAGGAACATTTCCCTCTTTACCTTCATGAGTAGCTTTCTGTGACTTTACAGAGACACTGTTACATTGAACAGCCTGTGCATCCAGCTTGTATAGGGTACCAATTCGAGCACCTTTAGCCAGCACCATAGAGCCTCTAGTCATCTTGCAGCCATTTCCAAAGAACGTGACTTGCACTCCAATATCATTCAGCTTACTGACAGAAAGCAAATTTCAAGCCAGACCTGGTATATGCATCACATCCTTGATTCCCTTTACTCTGCCATCAGCAAATTGGATTCTGACTCTTCCACGACCAACTATTTCCAAAGATGAATCACTTGCCAAGTACACCTTTTCACCATCGTATTCTTCATACTTCATGAACCAGTCTCTATGAGATGTCATGTGAAAAGATGCTCCAGAATCAATCAACCAGACATCATCTGATGCTTGTGTAGCCAAGGCAGTAATGAGGGCATCTGAATCACCCTGAGAAGACTCATTGTCGAAAGAAGTCTTCTTCTTCTTGTTTTTCTCCTCTTTACAATCTTTCGGACATGACCAGGTTGCCCACAATTCCAGCATTTCACCTTGGATTTCTTGCCAAGAGACTTTGATCTCCCTTCTGATTTCGATTTAGATTTCGATTTCTTGTCCTTCTTCTTGCCTCTCTTTTGACCTTCCTCTAACAGCAAGGGCCTCCTTTGCCATCTCAGAAGATTTCCTTCTCATCTCTTCTTATAGCAAAGAACCAACAACATCTTCCATCTTGAAATTTGATGTTGTACTCCCAATAGCCATCACCAGATGATCCCAAGAGTCTGGAAAAGAACACAATAGAAGCATACAGCGATCCTCTTCTTCAATTTTTACACCAATAGATGTTAATTGAGCAATCAACATATTAAATGCGTTCAAATGATCAGCTACAGACCCTCTTTCCTACATTCTCAAAGAGTACAACTTCTTCCTCAAGAACAGTTTATTCACCAAGGACTTCCCCTAATAAATAGACGCCAGTCTCTTCCACAAGGAAGATGCAGTCTTCTCCTCATGCACATTCAAAATAACAGAGTCTGCCAAACAGAGCCTTATCAGCCCCTTAGACTTTCTATCTGCAAGGTCCCAATCTTCTTGCTTCATGCCTGTAGGTTTCGTTCCAGACACAGCAATCCATAGATCACGATCAACTAGAAGATCTTCCATTTTGAGTTTCCACAACTCAAAATTGCTGCCATTGAACTTCTCTATTTCAATCTTTCCTGATGTGCTAGCCATCTCAATCTATAATTAGAATTAACAAACTCTACAAGACTCCCATTGAACATAATTGACACAAAAAACCCAATGTACCCACAAGGATAACACAACTGGCCAGGCTCTGATACCACTTGTAAGGAAAGCTAAGGTGCGGAAACAACTCTCCTAACGTCAAAACCTCAGGGAAGAATGCAGAGACTCATTTAAATTTTACAATTACAGTCCAATTAAGATGCACTTGAAAGCAATCACAGAAACAGAGTATTTGACAAACACATATGAACACCAAATTTACATGGGAAAACCCTTACGGGAGAAAAACCCACCACACCAAGAGAAGTCACTTTGTATTACAGTAACAAATAATTACATACAGAGTTCTAACTTATCTTTCTAATGTCAGATTACAGCAGCTTTCACAATGATCAAACTTGTACAGGAACCTTCAAGTTACAATCTTTACAGAATAGAATTAATCCACTAATCATACAATCACATAGCAATCCGTCGATCCATCGAACCAGACATCATCTGCTATTCCAGACTATATTCATGTCATTCCTGTCTGTCGAGCTTCCTCACAGAACTGCCACAACAAACTATCTTCCAACAGTTCCCATTTGGCTCCTCTGATTGGCCATTGATTCACCACGTAGGATGGTCTTCTCTTGGTCAAAGCGATCAACCTGTGTTGGCATGTCGGTGAGACACAAGAAGTGTCTCCCCGATGCCCAAAGGCTTCACCATCAATGTTGCCAAGAGTCATCCTTATCGCCAAGACGTTTTACCGAGCTCACAAGTTGCATCGACTTCAGTTTTCCTTTCGGCAAGACTATCGCTCTCGCCAAGACATCCCATCGAGCCTTCATGTCATACCGAGCACCAAACAATAATCGGCAAGACATATCATTATCGCCAGGAGATTACATCGATGTTCAACAGTTACTCCAAAGTATTCAACAGTCGATGAGACTTATCGCTTTCGCCAAGACATCCCACCGAAGTCTCAAGTCATACCGAAAAGACTTCCTCACCTCTAAGACAAACATCCATCGCTGAGACTTTACTCCGAGATCTTTATGTTATATCGAGCACCGAACGGTTGGCAAGACTTACCACTCTCACTGAGAGTTCTTACCGAGTTCTCCAAGTTACCCCGAGACCACTAGTCGCCAGGAGTCATACCAAGAATAAACTATAACATCAGCGAGACATTAACACATCGCCAAGACTTCATATTGAGACATTCATGTTACCCCGATGAGCATCGGCAAGACAAACACATGTCGCCAAGAGTTCATAGCGAAGTCACATGTCACACCGAAGACTCCAAAGTGTAACCGTTTGGCAAGACATTCTCACATCGGTAAGACTTTTTACCAATAGTATTCCTTTCGGCCAAGTCTCCCCGATGACTTCAAAAGGTGAAGCTTTCGGCGAGACACTCCACATCGACAGGACTTCTCACCGAAGTATATAAGATATGCCGAAGACCACAAAATGTAACATGCTATCGGCGAGAAAATATCTCGATAAGACTTCTCACCGAGCCACCATAGGTTATCCCGATGACTTCAATGTATAAGCGTTTGGCAAGACTTCTGCAAGGTCATAGCGACCTGTACAAAACATAAGGCTACAAATCTGCTCGTTGGCCAAACATAGAATATGTCACACCAACATGGCTCCAATAGAAGTTACAGCCTGTGATGATTGAGACATATTTTTCTAACAATAATGTGGCGTCCAAAAAGTAATAAAGTGAAACACTTTATAAAATAATATATCTCCTCAAAATATTATCTCATTTGCATTTCGTTTCCCCGTGTCTCTAAGGCGTCCAACATCAAGAAAGTAATATACTTTATTAAATTTGCTAATAAAGTATAAAATGGCTTCCAAATATAGTAAAGTGAATGACTTTAATAAAATCACTTATTTCTCCTTAAGGCGTCTACCAAGCCTTATCAAAATTCACTTTATCAAAATATTTTACCTCCACAAGTGAAGCACCCAACTCAAGCTCAGACCTTCCAAAAATAGCTTAGAAGTACTGAAGAATCAAACTACTCCAACTGACCTGCCAAAAATAAACTTGGAACTAGCTTGCTGAAAACCTACTAAAAATAGTACCAAGGGTGTTGGAGACCAAACTGCTCAAACTAACTTGCTAGATATAAACACTAAACTGAACTGGGAAAACCCATCTAAAAATAGAACTTACTAAAAATAGCATACTGCTAAAAATAATAAGTTGTTCCAAACTCATTTTGAGCATAAACTAAGCAGCCATCATAACTTACTAAAAATAGCAAGTTCGGAAAATTCCACTATTCCTAATGCATGTCACATCATTGTGAAGCACTCTGAAAAATAGAAGGAATCTAGAATCCAAACTGAAAAACTCCAACATGTAAGCCTCCAAAAGCAACCGAGAATGCAAGTCAATATCCTGTCATGCATGCTATCTCATCACGAAGCTCTCCAAAAACCCAGAAAACTCCACTAGACATGCATTAGAAACTCTCGCATGCATGTCCTCAAAACCTCCTCAGAAGTGGAAACCCTAATTTCAGCTTCCGACTAGCCTACAGGCCTCCAGGATAGGCTAACGGCCAACAGTACTGATCATTGCTGAGAAGAGGACATTACAAAAATCCATCAACATTTTCTAGATATAGGCATGGTGACAGCTGATCAAACAATGACTTACTATAAATAGTATGAGAAACGCAGCCAAGTAGCTTACTAAAAATAGTAAGCATGGTTAAAAGAGTCCTGAATGACCTCCAAAAGGCACATCACAAATAAATTGAGACAGTGAGCTGATGATTATTGAAATAAACACAAACGTCCTACTAAAGAGCCATAGATCACCCTAAAAGGGTTCCCTGAACACCATGTTAGCCTACAAGGACCAAGTGATAGGCTAACCACTACAATTGACCACTGCCTAGGAAAAGGGGACATTACATTTTCCTTGAACTGGTTGTGCAACAAGCCAAAAGATTTTGATTGAAATGATTTTGTAATTTTGTGCTTTATCATTTATTTTTCCTCTCGTGATTGAGAAGGTTATATGCACTCATTGTGATTCTCTAATTATTGGTGTCTTCTAATGATGCTTTGAGGAAAGTTGGCCCTCCATGTAAGACACCCATCTTTGGAAAATTCAATATTTCATCATGGCTAATTGATTAAGTTATTTTGATATTTGTGTCTCTAGACATGTTTTAATGTTTCTCATACTTCAAATTAAGAAATTTTCATATCAAGTTGAATTGGTACTGGGTACATTTCATTGCCATCGTATTGCAGCATGGTTTGTCCTTGATCTTTGAAATAAAGTTGTTATGTTCTATAAATCATACTTGCAAAGGAATTCTGAGAGTGAAATTGTCAAATTTTACTTTTAGTTTTATTCCAAGTCTTAATTCAGGACAAAGATTTCAACTGGTTGAATTTTCCTTAATAATCTGGAATTGGGAAGCTGTAAAGTAGCTCACTGATTTATTCTTGATGGCTTTGTTTTGGTTTATTAATGATCAATCTGTCTTATGCATCACCTTGAGA
Source organism: Sequoia sempervirens (assembly GCA_007258455.2). Lineage (NCBI taxonomy): Eukaryota > Viridiplantae > Streptophyta > Pinopsida > Cupressales > Cupressaceae > Sequoia > Sequoia sempervirens. Next base: position 39,566 of record VDFB02167637.1, read on the forward strand.
CAAAAGGAAATGCTCTTATCTGTTTAATCTATCCTCTATTAAGCATGCTGGCTAGGCCAAAGACTTAAATGCCACCTTTTTTTTTAATAATTTAGTCCTCATTATGATGTCATTTTGGAAGTGCAAAGGAGGAATTGAAGTCATTTATTCTTTTATCCTTAACTTTTACTTTTATTGACTAAATAGCTGATTGGTTATTATGACATCATATGCTGATTTATTTGTGCCTTTTTCTAGCTTTTTTTGTTAAATATAAATGCAATAGAGTAATAAATGATTGACAGGGTTCTTATGGAGAAATTTATTTGGTGAAGTGGCGTGGTGTTGATGTTGCTGCAAAAACTATTCGAGCCTCCATTGCTTCTAAACCCAAGATAAGGTGAGTTTATTCAGCTGCACTATGAAAATTATAGTTGCAAATGAAATGAAAGTTGATTGCCTCATATCAAAATCCATATCTTTTTATGAAACAATTAAGAATGTCTTCTAATTCACATTTAAATCTAAATAATTCGTTGATTCTAGAAATATGAGTTTGTTCCAAGTCAAATGGGAATTACAAGGGTTCCGAAAAGTTATTGTAGCTTTGGCAATGTCTACTTATTTTGAGAAAGATAGAAAGGAAAAAATAAATAGCACTAGTGTCCACAAATGACAAACTAGGTCAATGGGATTCAATGTATAACCAGTTACAATTGAGAAGATCTAGAGTAAGAGGACCTTAAGTTATGAATTTAAAAAAACAAAGAAACAAAGCAAAAGAAGGTAAATTAAAAGCGGCTAAACATGCCAAATCACAACATCTAAATATAAGTGAGGGAATGACCTACATCTAACGTAACACTCTTATTAGAGAAGCAAGGGAAGGACCTCCAGTGAAGCATGGACATTGTCTCTTCAGTGTAATAGTCTTGTGGACATAGTCCTCAATAACAAGCAACTCTGCTACTTTCTTGAGTTTAATTAGATTTCTGCTGAAACATAGATCATATTAAAAGTACTAATCAAATGCATTTAACTGACACAATGTAGACTTCAATTTTATTTTATACAATTTTTAGTCATAGATACATTGGCACATGCTGATTGGTAGGGTGAGAAGATACGGTTATATTTCTGTAACTTCTCATACCATAAAATTGTATCCTTTTTGAAGTACTATTAACATGTCAATTGATTAGGACAATGAAAATTGGAAACCTTAACAATTTTCTCTTCTTATGGGATTTTCAATAACTCTCAGAATTGTCATGGTTTATTCTTATGGAACTTCAGGTCTAGCTTTAAAAAGGAGCTTGATCTATGGAAAACTCTACGTCATCCAAACATTGTGCAATTTTTTGGTGTGGTGAATGACAATGATCGCCTGATTTTTCTTACCGAGTATCTCCCCAATGTAATTCTCTTATCTAAATTTTATTGTATACACAAGTTGAATCATATGTATAACAATTATCTACTGCAATATTCTGGAATAGCTGTAAACAAATTTAATTGGAATCAAATAAAAATTATACTCTTAAGTATGATATCTTTTCTGACAGGGGAATTTGGATGATGTTTTGAAGAGAAAAGGGAGACTTGATGCACATACTGCGGTGAAATATGCTCTTGACATTGCCAGGTATATTGAGAATTTTGACATATGTTCTTTCAATCATATATTCTCTTGTCAAAATGTTTGGTCACTTTTTGTCAAGAAAACTGAATAAAAAAGATAAGGCAATGGTTGGTATTGCTAGTACGTGGACATTTTTGAACAGCACATTCAGCTGCAATAATCCTCTGGTTTTCTGGTCATTTCTAGAAGTGTGTTAGGTCCACACCTGCTTTACTTAAAATAATATGAAAACAAATCTAAGCTCCTTGCAAAGGAATGTTTGTGTGCAATTTTGTGTTCTTTCAATCGGTAAATGGGGGTTCTATTGGGCTTCCAGCCCCTTGAAAGACTGATCAAGATGTTCACAACAAAGCTTCATACTGCAGGATAAAGATATTGGCTGTAAATGGTTCATCTCTTTAAAAAGGTGGGATTTATAATATATTATAATATCCCCATTTAACACAGTAAAACTACTGTCTATATAACCAACCTCCTTTGGCTGACAAGAGAAGACAGGCTGCAAATAGGATTGAAACCATTAAACAATTTAACAGTAAATGGCCTTGACTGAGGACCATGGATTTTTCCACAAAATCATGATATTATAATATTATATTCCAATTTCAAAGCTGTTGGCGTTTAAATTCGCACCTCTGGAATGCGGATTTGAAAATGGACAGCTATGCACAGATAAACTGCTCTTCAAATTAGGAGGGGAAGCTCCCTCTTGCTGATGGTGTTTGAAAGAAAGTAAACTAAAACTAAGTTGCCTATCTTTTTGGATCAGCTTAGAGCACAAGGTTTTTTAAACACAAACGCCGCAGCTGAGATTTTCTGATAAGAAGTTCAACTACGACTAACTTAGACTAAAGACGTTCCTAACCTCTCAAGTAATAGCAGAGCAAGAGAAGTTAGAAATTAACAAGGCAGATTTTCTGACAAAAATACTTTAACAATCTCTCTCTCAACAAACACCTACACACTTCACTGTTAGCTGAAATAAAGATCATGAAAGCATAACATAGATAACGGAAATCTGAGATTTTAGACCAAGGCAAAAGAGGCTCATGATTTTATTACTCAAATCTCTAAAACAAAACTCCCTTCTAACATGCCTTGAATAAGAAATTGCAGCTAAGGAGGCTTGCAAACTTATTCTTAACACAATAGAAAACAGCAATCTCACTAACTCCTTGTTGGCTAAAGAGGCTCAACAATTTGCTTATCACAATACAAATGAACAATACTTGAGCAACAAATAGAAGGCACAATAGGCTCAGCGTTTTGTTCTCACTAGCACGGTTTAAACTAAGTGAACTGAAACTGAATAACAACTTGCTGTAATTCAGGCTCGCAATTTGCTATGACAATAACCGTTAAAAGAAACTAATGAGCAAAGGCTCTTATTTATAGAGAAGCAGAGGAGTAGGGAACCCTAAAATCTCCTTGCTTTCACAATCTAGGGCTTGCTCAGCAAGCAAGCTTTATTACTAAATCTAGAAACAAGATAACAACTAAAACCCTAAAAAGCAGAAAAAGCGGGAAGCGCCAACTATTACATCTTATCTTCTTTCTATCCTCAAAAAATGGATAAGGATTATTCCAAGAATAGAAAGAAAGCGGGAAAGAAAGCTTCTAGAAGAAAGCTGCTTTAAAGCTTGATCACATCCGCTAGGAAGTTAGAGATTGTGTCCCGGTTTGGTGCATCTATGCCATCAACAACAAAACACCGTTTTTCAAGAATATCTTCAGCATCTGCAATAGATCTTAGGAAATCTTCGATCTCATTGGCTGCTTTATCGAACTTTGCTGACATCAGCGATATGACCTATCCTTCCGTAAGCCCCAGTACAGCTATGAACAACGTTGGAACTGATTTTGCACCTCTCAAGCCCGACGCAGAACCATCTTCAAGGCGTCTTGAGGGATCTGGCAATTCAGCGATGAAAAGGGGTAACCACCCTTTGCACGGCCAGGTGATGAGTTCTTGGATATCCTCTCATAGGTTTTTAACTTTGAAAACATATGGCCGTTCTCTCCGGCATGCAAAAGTTGTCTTTATGCTCCTTCCAAACTACTTTGAACCGTAAAGAGCACGTGTCCCTAAAATCAGCAATGATAATCTCATGCCTAGGTTTTACTTCAGCCAATGTTTGTTCAAATCCTTGGATGCTTTGACGAAGTTTATGAGCATTCTCTCTCAACTGGAACATCCGAGCCAAGATCTCCTTTCCTCTGACAATGAAGCTCTCGATCCACTCCTGAGTCTCTTTCCCACATATGACCAGCTGTCTTAACTGATGGTGATCAGCTGGTGTCTCTAAGACCTGGGGCAGCAACTGAGTTGTTTGGGAAGAACCACGAGCAAGGTTAGAAATAAAAAGCTTAAGCTGCTAATTTTCGGCCTTGAGGGCTGCCTTGTCTTCTCCATCTTTAAGCACTCTTTCATGTAGGTTTTCGGATACAACTTTGAAGAGACTCGAATCTGCATGTCTGGTATTTCTACCAAGATTAGCCTTGACCATTACAAAATCATCCATGTTCACCTCATCTCTATTCTTATCTTCTGGAGGCACAGCAGTCTCTACGACAATCTCGTTATCAGGATTCCTATCAAAGTGAACTTGCTTCTTTGCCTTCTTAGGAGGTTCCTGATAAATATTATCGAGATCATCAACACTCACTTGATATGAAGGCCTTCTCTAACCCTTCCTAAGGAGTTCTCCAGCAAGACCTTGTAGTATCTCTACCTTCCTGGGGAGGTCTTTCACGTCTCTTCATCATCTTAGATATATCAAGATCAATGTGAATTGGTGACGAGCCCGTCAAAGGTACAGGAACATGTGTTGAAGGTGGCTCCTCTGCTTCATTCTGAGGTATGGGCTCATCAAGAGGAACTTCTGAATCAACTGTAGGCTGTTCCTGTATGACTATGCCTGAGAAATCCAACCTTCTTTTTACATTTTTATTCGATCTACTGCCTTTGACGCCATCTTGAGACTGACTTTTACCCTTTCCTTTTGACTGTGCTGTAGAAGAAGAGGGAATTATCCTCGGCGGCTCTGCTACGGGAATAGGGTTCTTCCTTTTAAGCACTAAGAAAACCTTACTATACTCCACGACTTGTCTTGTTCTGTCTTCAACTGAAAGAGATTCCTTGTTTGCCCAATTAACTTGCGGAAGAGGCTGATCCTCGATTCTTTTCTGAGTGTACATTGGTAGAAGAACATCTTCATCATCATCAGAGAGCCCTTCTATATCTTCATTTAAGCAATCTTTCATCTGATGGAGAGTTAACCTGCTGTAGTTACGCCTTCGCACTTCAAACTCATCTGCACAGTTAGCCCAAAAATCTTCAAGTGCGGGTATGTGATTGTAGTTCTTCTCCAACCGGCCAGCGTAGACACCATGAGGATCA